>CAXIWF010001362.1:0-45036 GCA_964036045.1 Eutreptiella sp. 'Long Island Sound 2002' | reverse complement strand
CCCCATTGCCCACCCATTGCCCCCCCTCACCCCCCCTCACCCCCCATCGCCCCCCATCGCCCCCCAACGCCACCCATCGCCCCCCCTCGCCCCCCCTAGCCCCCCATCGCCCCCATCGCCCCCCCTCGCCCCCCATCGCCCCACATCGCCCCCCCTCGCCCCACCTCGCCCCCCATCGCCCACGATCGCCCCCGATCACCCCCCATCGCCCACCATCGCCCCCCCGTCGCCCCCCATCGCCCCCCATCGCCCCCCATCGCCCCCCATCGCGCCCACCGCCCCCCATCGCTCCCCGACGCCCCACCTCGCCCTCCAAACGCCCCCCTTCGCCCCCCATCGCCCCCCCTCGCCCTCCATCGCCCCCCATCGCCCCCCATCGCCCCCCATCGGCCCCCCTCGCCACCCATCGCCCCCCCATCTCCCCCCATCGCCCCCCATCGCCCCCGATAGCCCCCCATCACCCCCCCTCGCCCCCTCTCGCCCCCCATCGCCCCCCCATTGCGCCCCCATTGCCCTCCATCGCCCCCCATCGCCCCCCCCTCGCCCCCCCTCGCCCCCCATCACCCCCACTCGCCCCTCCTCGCCACCCATCGCCCCCATTGTCCCCCATCGCCCCCCCTCGCCCCCCATCGCCCCCCGTCGCCCCCCCTCGCCCCCCAACGCCCCCCCATTGCCCCCCATCGCCCCCCATCGCCCCCCACCGCCCCCAATCGCTCCCCACCGCCCCCCCTCGCCCCCCCTCGCCCCCCAAACGCCCCCCTCGCCCCCCATCGCCCCCCATCACCCCCCATCGCCCCGCATCGCCCCCCCTTGCCACCCATCGCCGCCCATCGCCCCCCATTGCCCCCCCATCTCCCCCCATCGCCCCCCATCGCCTCCGATAGCCCCCCATCGCCCCCCATCACCCCCGCTCGCCCCCTCTCGCCCCCCCACTGCCCCCTCATTGCCCCCCATCGCCTCCCATCGCCCCCCAACGCCACCCATCGCCCCCCCTCGCCCCCCTCGCCCCCCATCGCCCCCCATCGCCCCCCCTCGCCCCCCCTCGCCCCCCATCGCCCCCCATCGCCCCCCCTCCCCCCCCTCGCCCCCCCTCGCCCCCCATCGCCCCCCATCGCCCCCCCTCGCCACCCATCGCCCCCCATCGCCCCCCATTGCCCTCCCATCTCCCCCCATCGCCCCCCATCGCCCCCCATCGCCCCTCATAGCCCCCCATCGCCCCCCATCACCCCCCCTCGCCCCCTCTCGCCCCCCATCGCCCCCCCATCGCCCCCCATCGCCCCCCATCGCCCCCCCCTCGCCCCCCCTCGCCCCCCATCGCCCCCATCGCCCCCATCGCCCCCCATCGCCCCCCATCGCCCCCCAGTCGCCCCCAATTGCCCCCAACCCCCCTCGCCCCCCTCGCCACCCATCGCCCCCCATTGCCCCCCCATCTCCCCCCATCGCCCCCCATCGCCCCCCATCACCCCCCCTCGCCCCCTCTCGCCCCCCATCGCCCCCCCATTGCCCCCCCCATTGCCCCCCATCGCCTCCCATCGCCCCCCATCACCCCCCAACGCCACCCATCGCCGCCCCTGGCCCCCCTCGCCCCCCATCGCCCCCCCCTCGCCCCCATCGCCCCCCATCACCCCCCATCGCCCCCCATCGCCCCCCATCGCCCCCATCGCCCCCAATTGCCCCCAACCCCCCCTCGCCCCCCCTCGCCCCCCTCGCCCCCCATCGCCCCCCATCGCCCCCCATCGCCCCTCATCGCCCCCCATCGCCCCCCATCGCCCCCAGTCGCCCCGCATCACCCCCCATCGCCCCCGATCGCCCCCGATCGCCCCCGATCGCACCCGATCACCCCCCCATCACCCCCATCGCCCCCCCATTCCCCCCCATTGCCCCCCCTCACCCCCCCTCACCCCCCATCGCCCCCCATCGCCCCCCAACGCCACCCATCGCCCCCCCTCGCCCCCCCTAGCCCCCCATCGCCCCCCATCGCCCCCCCTTGCCCCCCCTCGCCCCCCATCGCCCCACATCGCCCCCCCTCGCCCCACCTCGCCCCCCATCGCCCACGATCGCCCCCGATCACCCCCCATCGCCCACCATCGCCACCCGTCGCCCCCCATCGCCCCCCATCGCCCCCCATCGCCCCCCATCGCGCCCCACCGCCCCCCATCGCTCCCCACCGCCCCCCCTCGCCCCCCAAACGCCCCCCTTCGCCCCCCATCGCCCCCCCTCGCCCCCCATCGCCCCCCATCGCCCCCCATCGCCCCCCATCGGCCCCCCTCGCCACCCATCACCCCCCCATCTCCCCCCATCGCCCCCCATCGCCCCCGATAGCCCCCCATCACCCCCCCTCGCCCCCTCTCGCCCCCCATCGCCCCCCCATTGCCCCCCCATTGCCCCCCATCGCCTCCCATCGCCCCCCATCGCCCCCCAACGCCACCCATCGCCCCCACTCGCCCCCCTCGCCCCCCATCGCCCCCCATCGCCCCCCCTCGCCCCCCCTCGCCCCCCATCGCCCCCCATCGCCCCCCATCGCCCCCCCTCGCCCCCCCTCGCCCCCCCTCACCCCCCATCGCCCCCCATCGCCCCCGATCGCCCCCGATCGCCCCCCATCGCCCACCATCGCCCCCCCATCGCCCCCCATCGCCCCCCATCGCCCCCCATCGCCCCCCATCGCTCCCCATCGCCCCCCACCGCCCCCCATCGCCCCCCATCCCCCCCCATTGCCCCCCCTCGCCCCCCATCGCCCCCTACCGCCCCCCATTGCCCCCAATTGACCCCCATTGCCCCCCATCGCCCCCCCTCGCCCCCCCTCGCCCCCCATCGCCCCCCATCGCCCCCCATCGCCCCCCATCGCCCCCCATCGCCCCCAATTGCCCCCAACCCCCCCTCGCCCCCCATCGCCCCCCATCGCCCTTCCTCGCCCCCCCTCGCCCGCCATCGCCCCCCCTCGCCCCCCGTCGCCCCCCATCACCCCCCCTCGCCCCCCATCGCCCCCGATCGCCCCCCATCGCCCCCCATCGCCCCCCATCGCCCTCGATCGCCCCCGATCGCCCCCGATCGCCCCCGATCGCCCTCCATCGCCCCCCATCACCCCCTATCGCCCCCCATCGCCCCCCCATTGCCCCTCCATTGCCCTCCATCGCCCCCCATCGCCCCCGAACGCCTCCCATCGCCCCCCCTCGCCCCCCATCGCCACCCATCGCCCCCCTTCGCCCCCCATCGCCCCCCATCGCCCCCCATCGCCCCCCCTCGCCCCCCCTCGCCCCCCATCGCCCCCCATCGCCCCCGAACTCCCCCGATCGCCCCCCATCGCCCACCATCGCCCCCCCATCGCCCCCCGTCGCCCCCCATCGCCCCCCATCGCCCCCCACCGCCCCCCGCTCGCTCCCCATTGCCCCCCACCGCCCCCCATCGCCCCCCATCGCCCCCCATCCCCCCCCATCGCCCCCCCTCGCCCCCCATCGCCCCCCATCGCCCCCCATTGCCCCCAATTGCCCCCCATCGCCCCCCCTCGCCCGCCATCGCCCCCCCTCGCACCCGGTCGCCCCCGATCCCACCCTCGCGCCCCCTCACCCCCCGTCACCCCCCCTCTCCCCCCATCGCCCCCCATCGCCCCCCCTCGCCCCCCCTCGCCCCCCATCGCCCCCGATCGCCCCCGATCGCCCCCCATCGCCCCCCATCGCCCCCTCATCGCCCGCCATCGCCCCCCATCGCCCCCCCATTGCCCCCCCATTGGCCCCCATCGCCTCCCATCGCCCCCCATCGCCCCCCAACGCCACCCATCGCCCCCCCTCGCCCCCCCTAGCCCCCCATCGCCCCCCATCGCCCCCCCATCGCCCCCCGCTCGCCCCCCATCGCCCCACATCGCCCCCCCTCACCCCCCATCGCCCCCCATCGCCCACGATCGCCCCCGATCGCCCACCATCGCCCCCCCATCGCCCCCCGTCGCCCCCCATCGCCCCCCATCGCCCCCCATCGCCCCCCACCGCCCCCCATCGCTCCCCACCGCCCCCCCTCGCCCCCCCTCGCCCCCCAAACGCCCCCCTTCGCCCCCCATCGCCCCCCCTCGCCCCCCATCGCCCCCCATCGCCCCCCGTCGCCCCGCGTCGCCCCCCCTCGCCACCCATTGCCCCCCCATCTCCCCCCATCGCCCCCCCTCGCCCCCGATCGCCCCCGATAGCCCCCCATCGCCCCCCATCACCCCCCCTCGCCCCCCCATCGCCCCCCATCGCCCCCCATCGCCCCCCATCGCCCATCATCGCCCCCAATTGCCCCCAACCCCCCCTCGCCCCCCATCGCCCCCCCTCGCCCCCTATCGCCCCCCCTCGCCCCCCCTCGCCCCCCCCTCGCCCCCAATCGCCCCCGATCGCCCCCCCATCGCCCCCCATCGCCCCCCATCACCCGCCATCGCCCCCCATCGCCCCCCCATTGCCCCCCCATTGCCCCCCATCGCCCCCCATCGCCCCCCAACGCCACCCATCGCCCCCCCTCGCCCCCCCTCGCCCCCCATCGCCCCCCCTCGCCCCCCATCGCCCCCCATCGCCCCGCATCGCCCCCCCTCGCCCCCCCTCGCCCCCCATCGCCCCCCATCGCCCCCGAT
Source organism: Eutreptiella sp. 'Long Island Sound 2002' (assembly GCA_964036045.1). Taxonomy (NCBI): domain Eukaryota; phylum Euglenozoa; class Euglenophyceae; order Eutreptiales; family Eutreptiaceae; genus Eutreptiella; species Eutreptiella sp. 'Long Island Sound 2002'. The sequence continues at coordinate 40,445 of CAXIWF010001362.1, read as the reverse complement.
CGCCCCCGATCGCCCCCCCTCGCCCCCCATCGCCCTCCATCGCCCCCCACCGCCCCCCTCGCCCCCCATCGCCCCCCACCGCCCCCCAGCGCCGCCCTCGCCCCCCATCGCCCCCCATCGCGCCCCATCGCCACCCTTGCCCCCCCTCGCTCCCCATTGCCCCCCACCGCGCCCAATCGCCCCCCATTGCCCCCCATCGCCCCCCATCCCCCCCCATCGCCCCCCATTGCCCCCAATTGCCCCGCATCGCCCCCCATTGCCCCCAATTGCCCCCCATCGCCCCCCATCGCCCCCCCTCGTCCCCCCGGGGCCCCATCGCCCCCCATCGCCCCCGATCGCCCCCCATCGCCCCCCATCGCCCCCCCTGGCCCCCCCTCTCCCCCCATCGCCCCCCATCGCCCCCCATCGCCCCCCATCGCCCCTGATCGCCCCTCATCGCCACCAATTGCCCCCAGTTGCCCCCAATCGCCCCCCATCGCCCCCCATCACCCCCCCATCGCCCCCCGTCGCCCCCCATCGCCCCCCATCGCCCCCCATCGCCCCCCATTGCCCCCCATCGCCCCCCATCCCCCCCCATTGCCCCCCCTCGCCCCCCATCGCCCCCTATCGCCCCCCATTGCCCCCAATTGCCCCCAATTGCCCCCCCTCGCCCCCCATCGCCCCCCATCGCCCCCCACCGCCCCCCAACGCAGCCCTCGCCCCCCATCGCCCCCCCTCGCCCCCCATCGCCCCCCCTTGCCCCCCCCTCGCCCCCCATCGCCCCCCCATCGCCCCCCATTGCCCCCAATTGCCCCCAATTGCCCCCCATCGCCCCCCATCGCCCCCCCCCGCCCCCGATCGCCCCTGATCGCCCCCCCATCGCCCCCCATTGCCCCCCATCGCCCCCCCATTGCCTCCCCATTGCCCCCCATCGCCTCCCATCGCCCCCCATCGCCCCCCAACGCCACCCATCGCCCCCCCTCGCCCCCCCTAGCCCCCCATCGCCCCCCATCGCCCCCCCTCGCCCCCCCTCGCCCCACATCGCCCCCCCTCGCCCCCCCTCGCCCCCCATCGCCCCCCATCATCCACGATCGCCCCCGATCGCCCCCCATCGCCCGCCATCGCCACCCCATCGCCCCCCGTCCCCCCCATCGCCCCGCATCGCCCCCCATCGCCCCCCACCGCCCCCCATCGCCCCCCCATCGCCCCCCATCGCCCCCGATCGCCCCCGATCGCCCCCGATCGCCTCCCATCCCATCGCCCTCCATCGCCCCCCATCGCCCCCCCATTGCCCCCCCATTGCCCCCCATCGCCTCCCATCCCATCGCCCCCCATCGCCCCCCAACGCCACCCATCGCCCCCCCTCGCCGCCCCTAGCCCCCCATCGCCCCCCATCGCCCCCCCTCGCCCCCCCTCGCCCTCCATCGCCCCACATCGCCCCCCCTCGCCCCCCATCGCCCCCCATCGCCCACAATCGCCCCCCATCGCCCACCATCGCCCCCCCATCGCCCCCCGTCGCCCCCCATCGCCCCCCATCGCCCCTCATCGCCCCCCATCGCCCCCCTGCGCCCCCCATCGCTCCCCAAGGCCCCCCCTCGCCCCCCCTCGCCCCCCCCTCGCCCCCCTTCGCCCCCCTTCGCCCCCCATCGCCCCCCATCGCCCCCCATCGCCCCCCCTCGCCACCCATCGCCCCCCATCGCCCCCCATCGCCGCCCATCGCCCCCCATTGCCCCCCCATCGCCCCCGATCGCCCCCGATAGCCCCCAGTCGCCCCCCATCACCCCCCCTCGCCCCCCATCGCCCCCCCATCGCCCCCCCATTGCCCCCCATTGCCTGCCATCGCCCCCCATCGCCCCCCAACGCCACCCATCGCCCCCCCTCGCCCCCCTCGCCCCCCATCGCCCCCCATCGCCCCCCCTCGCCCCCCCTCGCCCCCCATCGCCCCCCATCGCCCCCCATCCCCCCCCCCCCGCCCCCCCTCGCCCCCCCTCGCCCCCCATCGCCCCCGATCGCCCCCCATCGCCCCCCATCGTCCACCATCGCCCCCCCATCGCCCCCCGTCGCCCCCCATCGCCCCCCATCGCCCCCCATCGCCCCCGATCGCTCCCCATCGCCCCCCACCGCCCCCCATCGCCCCCCATCCCCCCCCCTTTGCCCCCCCTCGCCCCCCATCGCCCCCCATTGCCCCCAATTGCCCCCCATCGCCCCCCCTCGCCCCCCATCGCCCCCCATCGCCCCCCATCGCCCCCAATTGCCCTCAACCCCCCCTCGCCCCCCATCGCCCCCCATCGCCCCCCCTCGCCCCCCGTCGCCCCCCATCGCCCCCCCTCGCCCCCGCTCGCCCCCCATCGCCCCCAATCGCCCCCCTCGCCCCCCCTCGCCCCCCCTCACCCCCCATCGCCCCCCATCGCCCCCCCTCGCCCCCCCTCGCCCCCCCTCGCCCCCCATCGCCCCCGATCGCCCCCGGTCGCCCCCGATCGCCCCCGATCGCCCCCCCATCGCCCCCCATCACCCCGCATCGCCCCACCATTGCCCCCCCATTGCCCCCCATCGCCCCCCATCGCCCCCCCTCGCCCCCCCTCCGCCCCACATCGCCGCCCATCGCCCCCCCTCGCCCCCCCTCGCCCCCCATCGCCCCCCATCGCCCCCGATCGCCCCCCATCGCCCACCATCGCCCCCCCATCGCCCCCCGTCGCCCCCCATCGCCCCCCATCGCTCCCCATCGCCCCCCACCGCCCCCCATAGCCCCCCATCCCCCCCCATTGCCCCCCTCGCCCCCCATCGCCCCCTATCGCCCCCCATTGCCCCCAATTGCCCCCATCGCCCCCCCATCGCCCCCCATCGCCCCCCATCGCCCCCCATCGCCCCCAATTGCCCCCAACCCCCCCTCGCCCCCCATCGCCCCCCATCGCCCCCAATTGCCCCCCGTCGCCCCCCATCGCACCCCCTCGCCCCCCCTCGCCCCCCCTCGCCCCCCATCGCCCCCGATCGCCCCCCTCGCCCCCCCTCGCCCCCCCCCCGCCCCCCATCGCCCCCCATCGCCCCCCATCGCCCCCCCTCGCCCCCCCTGGCCCCCCATCGCCCCCGATCGCCCCTGATCGCCCCCGATCGCCCCCCCATCGCCCCCCGTCGCCCCCCATCACCCCCCATCGCCCCCCATTGCCCCCCCATTGCCCCCCCATTGCCTCCCATCGCCCCCCATCGCCCCCCATCGCCCCCCAACGCTACCCATCGCCCCCCCTCGCCCCCCCTCAGCCCCCATCGCCCCCCCTCGCCCCCCATCGCCCCGCATCGCCCCCCCTCGCCCCCCATCGCCCCCCATTGCCCCCGATCGCCCCCGATCGCCCCCCATCGCCCACCATCGCCCCCCCATCGCCCCCCGTCGCCCCCCATCGCCCCCCATCGCCCCCCTCGCCCCCCATCGCCCCCCATCGCCCCCGACCGCCCCCCAACGCCGCCCTCGCCCCCCATTGCCCCCCATCGCCCCCCATCACCCCCCCTCGCCCCCCATCGCCCCCCATCGCCCCCCATCGCCCCCCCATTGCCCCCCATCGCCTGCCATTGCCCCCCCTCGCCCCCCAACGCCACCCATCGCCCCCCCTCGCCCCCCTCGCCCCCCATCGCCCCCCATCGCCCCCCCTCGCCCCCCCTCGCCCCCCATCGCCCCCGCTCGCCCCCCCTCGCCCCTTACCGCAGCCCATCGCCTACCATCGCACCCCGTCGCCCCCCCAATCGCCCCCCACCTCGCCCCCCCCCTCGCCCCCCCATTGCCCCCCATCGCCCCCCATCGCCCCCCATCGCCCCCCAGTGCCCCCCATTGCCCCCCATTGCCCCCCCATTGCCCCCCATCGCCCCCCATTTTTCACTTTGGGAAGACAAGGCGGAGGAGTGGCAAAATAAGCTTAAGCAAGTCATTATGCCATTCTTGCCACCGATGATGTTGGAGTTCCTACAAAATTTCTTGGACTTTCAACATAAACCCCGCCTCCCGAATTTCTACTTACTTGCAAAAACACCTAAAGAGGGTTTCGCCCTAAAACCAAATGGGCGTTTTCCAACACGACCGGTGGTGGGCATGTTTCGTTGGGCAACAACACCATCATCCATCCTACTTGCCACTATGGGCACAATCTTGCTCAAGATAGAGCGACACCATGACCCCCTCTGCTCCCCCATTTTAGATACGCTGGACCTACTCAAAAGGTTGAGGAAATTTTCTTCTGACCCGGGGTGGGGGGCGGATGGGAGAGAATGGTGCATATCCACTCTCGATTTTGAGAGTCTATATACGAATTTCCGTTGGAGCGATGTTTCCATGGCGATGGATTTTTGGCGCGCCTACTTTCTTCAACATGAATCCGACGCTCTACCCATTTCGAGCCATGAACGTGTATTTCTACATTGTTTGTTTGCCGAAATGCCTTGGGATCAATTTGTTGAGTTGAAAACATCGTTCCCATATATGAATATGGACTACCAGGAGCATATGTACCTTGGAAAGTTTCTCATGAATGTAGTGTTTACGCATTGCATCTTCCTCAACGAGGGAGTGGCCATCTTTTTGCAATTGATTGGTTTTGCCATGGGAACGAACTGCGCTCCATCGTGGGCCCAATTGGTTCTTAGGGCATATGAGAGACGCCCCCCCCTGCCCCGTGACATTCTATTATGGCGCTATATTGATGACGGCTTCGCCGTTCACCCTTTGAGTCTCAGTGTGCAGGATTTGAACACGCATTTGTGTAAGGTATACCTCAAACATCTCGCCTTTACTTTTGTGGATAAAGCGAGTCGCTGTGGAATTGCTTTTTTGGACATATGGGTGGTATCACTCGCCCCCCTACGCACAAGTGTCTATTGGAAGCCGTCGCATGCATGCACCTATATTCCTTGGCGTTCGAATGTGCCCCGACACACTAAATCTTCATGGATTAGAGGCGAATGCATTAGGTATCTACGTATATGTTCCCACGAGCGCTTTTATGCCCTTTGCCTACGAAGGTTAACTACGGCGGTGGAATTGTTGGATTATCCTAAACACGTGGTCACACAAATGATTCTTTCATGGGATGAGCGTTCAAAGGTATTGATACCACGACGTGAACGAGTATTGGCACATGTGGATGATGTGCAATGCTCGCTGAGTCAAGTGGAGAGCCACGAGTCGAGTGTCATTGGGGGTGGAGGGAGGGTGGAAATCCCCCGAGTGCATATACTTCGCACATGGCATCATTCAGCGGTACAGCTGTCGTGGCCGCGTGTATTGCATTGCATACAAAAAAGGTTACCTTTCTTGAAGGGTAAAACACGTTTATTTGCAATTTTGAAGCCTTTGGCCTCGCTTGGTAAATTATTCAGGAGACACGCGCGCACAGCGCTGAGAATGAATTAGGTCGCAACAACCTTGGTGTCTGTTTGGCGCTGTAACATCCACGAGTTACATTTATTGTGATTATGTGGCATGGAACAATGTGCAGCACACACTGTGCATGAATGATGGTTGCCTGTCCTGTAGAGCTATGTTTTGCTGATGAGGCCCACTTTCAGGGCGAAATCGATACTTTGAAGCACATGGAATAGACATCCCGAGCATTGGCCAGTGTCCACATTGAGTGCAGGGTTTGAGGTCGGTTGCGGCTTTGCCTAACTCAAGTGAGAGTGAAACACCAAATATTTGGGGCCACTTCAATTTCATTATCGCCCCCAATCGCCCCCCATCGCCCCCCCTCGCCCTCCCTCGCTCCCCATTGCCCCCCATCGCCCCCCATTGCCCCCCCATTGCTCCCCATTGCCCCCCCATTGCCCCCCCATTGCCCCCCCTCGCCCCCCCCTCGCCCGCCATCGCCCGCCATCGCCTCCCCTCGCCCCACATCGCCCCCCATCGCCCCCCTTCGCCCCCCCTCACCCCCCCTCGCCCCCCATAGCCCCCCATCGCCCCCCGTTGCCCCCCCATTCCCCCCCCTCACCCCCCCTCGCCCCCCATAGCCCCCCATCGCCCCCCGTTGCCCCCCCATTGCCCCCCATCGCCTCCCATCGCCCCCCATAGCCCCCCAGAGCCCCCCCCTCGCCCCCCCTCGCACCCGATCGCCGCCTATGGACCCCCCTCTCCCCCCATCGCCCCCCCCCCCATTCGCCCCCGACCTCGCCCCCCCAGCGCCCCCCCACGCCCCCCCTCGCCCCCTCCCCTCGCCCCCCATTGCCCCCCCTCGCCACCCATCGCCCCCCATCGCCCCCCATCGCACCCCCTCGCCCCCCCTCGCACCCTCTCGCACCCCCTCAGCCCCCATCGCCCCTCATCGCCCCCCGTCGCCCCCCGTCGCCCCCCATCGCCCCCAACGCCCCCGATCGCCCCCCCCCCCATCGCCCCCCACCTCGCCCCCCCCCTCGCCCCCCCAGGGCCCCCAAACGCCCCCCCTCGCCCCCCCTCGCCCCCCCCCCTCGCCCCCCATTGCCCACCCTCGCCACCCATCGCCCCCCATCGCCCCCCACTGCCCCCCATCGCACCCCATTGCCCCCCACCGCCCCCCATCGCCCCCGATAGCCCCCAATCGCCCCCCCTCGCCCCCCCTCGCCCCCCATCGCCTCCATTGCCCCCCCATCTCCCCCCCATTGCCTCCCACCGCCCCCCATCGCCCCCCATCGCCCCCGATCGCCCCCCCTTACTCCCCCTCGCCCCCCATCGCCCCCATCGCCCCCCATCGCCCCCCATCGCCCCCCATCGCCCCCCATCGCCCCCCATGGCCCCTCATCGCCCCCCATCGCCCCCCATCGCCCCCCCTCGCCCCCCCTCGCCCCACGTCGCACCCCATCGCCCACCATCGCCCCCCATCACCCCCCATCGCCCCCCACCGCTCCCCATCGCCCCCCATCGCCCCCATCGCCCTGCATCGCCCCTCACAGCCCCCCATCGCCCCCCCCTCGCCCCCCAACGCCCCCCCTTCGCCCCCCATCGCCCCCCCTAGCCCCCCCTCGCTCCCCCTCGCTCCCCATCGTCCCCCATCGCCCCCGCTCGCCCCCGCTCGCCCACTACCGCCCCCCATCGCCTGCCATCGCCCCCCATCGCCCCCACCGCCCCCCACCGCCCCCCACCGCCCCCCATCGCCCCCCATCCCCCCCCCTCGCCCCCCCTCGCCCCACCTCTCACCCCATCGCCCACCATCGCCCCCCATCACCCCCCATCGCCCCCCATCGCTTCCTATCGCCCCCCGATCGCCCCCCCTCGCCCCGCATCGCTCCTCCTCGCTCCCCATCGCCCCCCATTGCCCCCCATCGCCCCCGCTCGCCCCCCCTCGCCCCCCATCGCCCCTCATCGCCCCCCATCGCCCCCCATCGCCCCCAACCGCCCCTCAGCGCCCCCCATCGCCCCCCATCCCCCCCCCCCCGCCCCCCCTCGCCCCACCTGGCACCCCATCGCCCCCCATCGCCCCCAATCACCCCCCATCGCCCCCCATCGTTTCCCATCGTCCCCCATCGCCCCCCATCGCCCCCCACAGCCCCCCATCGCCCCTTCTTCGCCCCACAACACCCCCCTTTGCCCCCCATCGCCCCCCCTCGCCCCCCATTGCTCCCCCTCGCTCCCCATCGCCCCCCATCGCCCCCCATCGCCCCCGCTCGCCCCCCCCTCGCCCCCTATCGCTCCCCGTCGCCCCCCCTCGCCCCCCATCCACCCCCTCGCCCCCCCCCTCGCCCCCCCATTGCCCCCCATTGCCCCCCATCGCCCCCCATTGCCCCCCATTGCCCCCCATTGCCCCCCCATTGCCCCCCATCGCCCGCCATCGCCCCCCATCGCCCCCCATCATCCCCGATAGCCCCCAATCGCCCCCCATCGCCCCCCCTCGCCCTCCCTCGCTCCCCATTGCCCCCCATCGCCCCCCATTGCCCCCCCATTGCCCCCCCTCGCCCGCCCCCCCGCCCCCCATCGCCCCCCATCGCCCCCCATCGCCCCCCCTCGCCCCCCATCGCCCCCCCTCCCCCCCCCTCGCCCCCCCTCGCCCCTCATCGCCCCCCATCGCCCCCCATCGCCCCCCCCATCGCCCCCCATGGCCCCCCCATTGCCCCCCATCGCCTCCCATCGCCCCCCATGGCCCCCCATCGCTCCCCATCGCGCCCCATCGCCCCCTATAGCCCCCCCATCGCCCCCCATCGCCCCCCCTCGCCCCCCATCGCCCCCCCTCGCCCCCCCTCAGCCCCCATCGCCCCCCCTCGCCCCCCATCGCCCCGCATCGCCCCCCCTCGCCCCCCATCGCCCCCCATTGCCCCCGATCGCCCCCGATCGCCCCCCATCGCCCACCATCGCCCCCCGACCGCCCCCCAACGCCGCCCTCGCCCCCGATCGCCCCCCATCGCCCCCCATCACCCCCCCTCGCCCCCCATCGCCCCCCATCGCCCCCCATCGCCCCCCCATTGCCCCCCATCGCCTGCCATTGCCCCCCCTCGCCCCCCAACGCCACCCATCGCCCCCCCTCGCCCCCCATCGCCCCCCATCGCCCCCCTCGCCCCCCCTCGCCCCCCATCGCCCCCCATCGCCCCCACTCGCCCCCCCTCGCCCCTTACCGCAGCCCATCGCCTACCATCGCACCCCGTCGCCCCCCCAATCGCCCCCCACCTCGCCCCCCCCCTCGCCCCCCCATTGCCCCCCATCGCCCCCCATCGCCCCCCATCGCCCCCCAGTGCCCCCCATTGCCCCCCATCGCCCCCCATCCCCCCCCCTCGCCCCCCCTCGCCCCACCTCTCACCCCATCGCCCACCATCGCCCCCCATCACCCCCCATCGCCCCCCATCGCCCCCCCATTGCCCCCCATCGCCTGCCATTGCCCCCCCTCGCCCCCCAACGCCACCCATCGCCCCCCCTCGCCCCCCATCGCCCCCCATCGCCCCCCCTCGCCCCCCCTCGCCCCCCATCGCCCCCCATCGCCCCCGCTCGCCCCCCCTCGCCCCTTACCGCAGCCCATCGCCTACCATCGCACCCCGTCGCCCCCCCAATCGCCCCCCACCTCGCCCCCCCCCTCGCCCCCCCATTGCCCCCCATCGCCCCCCATCGCCCCCCATCGCCCCCCAGTGCCCCCCATTGCCCCCCATTGCCCCCCCATTGCCCCCCATCGCCCCCCATTTTTCACTTTGGGAAGACAAGGCGGAGGAGTGGCAAAATAAGCTTAAGCAAGTCATTATGCCATTCTTGCCACCGATGATGTTGGAGTTCCTACAAAATTTCTTGGACTTTCAACATAAACCCCGCCTCCCGAATTTCTACTTACTTGCAAAAACACCTAAAGAGGGTTTCGCCCTAAAACCAAATGGGCGTTTTCCAACACGACCGGTGGTGGGCATGTTTCGTTGGGCAACAACACCATCATCCATCCTACTTGCCACTATGGGCACAATCTTGCTCAAGATAGAGCGACACCATGACCCCCTCTGCTCCCCCATTTTAGATACGCTGGACCTACTCAAAAGGTTGAGGAAAGTTTCTTCTGACCCGGGGTGGGGGGCGGATGGGAGAGAATGGTGCATATCCACTTTCGATTTTGAGAGTCTATACACGAATTTCCGTTGGAGCGATGTTTCCATGGCGATGGATTTTTGGCGCGCCTACTTTCTTCAACATGAATCCGACGCTCTACCCATTTCGAGCCATGAACGTGTATTTCTACATTGTTTGTTTGCCGAAATGCCTTGGGATCAATTTGTTGAGTTGAAAACATCGTTCCCATATATGAATATGGACTACCAGGAGCATATGTACCTTGGAAAGTTTCTCATGAATGTAGTGTTTACGCATTGCATCTTCCTCAACGAGGGAGTGGCCATCTTTTTGCAATTGATTGGTTTTGCCATGGGAACGAACTGCGCTCCATCGTGGGCCCAATTGGTTCTTAGGGCATATGAGAGACGCTCCCCCCTGCCCCGTGACATTCTATTATGGCGCTATATTGATGACGGCTTCGCCGTTCACCCTTTGAGTCTCAGTGTGCAGGATTTGAACACGCATTTGTGTAAGGTATACCCCAAACATCTCGCCTTTACTTTTGTGGATAAAGCGAGTCGCTGTGGAGTTGCTTTTTTGGACATATGGGTGGTATCACTCGCCCCCCTACGCACAAGTGTCTATTGGAAGCCGTCGCATGCATGCACCTATATTCCTTGGCGTTCGAATGTGCCCCGACACACTAAATCTTCATGGATTAGAGGCGAATGCATTAGGTATCTACGTATATGTTCCCACGAGCGCTTTTATGCCCTTTGCCTACGAAGGTTAACTACGGCGGTGGAATTGTTGGATTATCCTAAACACGTGGTCACACAAATGATTCTTTCATGGGATGAGCGTTCAAAGGTATTGATACCACGACGTGAACGAGTATTGGCACATGTGGATGATGTGCAATGCTCGCTGAGTCAAGTGGAGAGCCACGAGTCGAGTGTCATTGGGGGTGGAGGGAGGGTGGAAATCCCCCGAGTGCATATACTTCGCACATGGCATCATTCAGCGGTACAGCTGTCGTGGCCGCGTGTATTGCATTGCATACAAAAAAGGTTACCTTTCTTGAAGGGTAAAACACGTTTATTTGCAATTTTGAAGCCTTTGGCCTCGCTTCGTAAATTATTCAGGAGACACGCGCGCACAGCGCTGAGAATGAATTAGGTCGCAACAACCTTGGTGTCTGTTTGGCGCTGTAACATCCACGAGTTACATTTATTGTGATTATGTGGCATGGAACAATGTGCAGCACACACTGTGCATGAATGATGGTTGCCTGTCCTGTAGAGCTATGTTTTGCTGATGAGGCCCACTTTCAGGGCGAAATCGATACTTTGAAGCACATGGAATAGACATCCCGAGCATTGGCCAGTGTCCACATTGAGTGCAGGGTTTGAGGTCGGTTGCGGCTTTGCCTAACTCAAGTGAGAGTGAAACACCAAATATTTGGGGCCACTTCAATTTCATTATCGCCCCCAATCGCCCCCCATCGCCCCCCCTCGCCCTCCCTCGCTCCCCATTGCCCCCCATCGCCCCCCATTGCCCCCCCATTGCTCCCCATTGCCCCCCCATTGCCCCCCCATTGCCCCCCCTCGCCCCCCCCTCGCCCGCCATCGCCCGCCATCGCCTCCCCTCGCCCCACATCGCCCCCCATCGCCCCCCCTCGCCCCCCCTCACCCCCCCTCGCCCCCCATAGCCCCCCATCGCCCCCCGTTGCCCCCCCATTGCCCCCCCTCACCCCCCCTCGCCCCCCATAGCCCCCCATCGCCCCCCGTTGCCCCCCCATTGCCCCCCATCGCCTCCCATCGCCCCCCATAGCCCCCCAGAGCCCCCCCCTCGCCCCCCCTCGCACCCGATCGCCGCCTATCGACCCCCCTCTCCCCCCATCGCCCCCCCCCCCATTCGCCCCCGACCTCGCCCCCCCAGCGCCCCCCCACGCCCCCCCTCGCCCCCTCCCCTCGCCCCCCATTGCCCCCCCTCGCCACCCATCGCCCCCCATCGCCCCCCATCGCACCCCCTCGCCCCCCCTCGCACCCTCTCGCACCCCCTCAGCCCCCATCGCCCCTCATCGCCCCCCGTCGCCCCCCATCGCCCCCCGTCGCCCCCCATCGCCCCCAACGCCCCCGATCGCCCCCCCCCCCCCATCGCCCCCCCCCTCGCCCCCCCCCCTCGCCCCCCCAGGGCCCCCAAACGCCCCCCCTCGCCCCCCCTCGCCCCCCCCCCTCGCCCCCCATTGCCCACCCTCGCCACCCATCGCCCCCCATCGCCCCCCACTGCCCCCCATCGCACCCCATTGCCCCCCACCGCCCCCCATCGCCCCCGATAGCCCCCAATCGCCCCCCCTCGCCCCCCCTCGCCCCCCATCGCCTCCATTGCCCCCCCATCTCCCCCCCATTGCCTCCCACCGCCCCCCATCGCCCCCCATCGCCCCCGATCGCCCCCCCTTACTCCCCCTCGCCCCCCATCGCCCCCCATCGCCCCCCCATCGCCCCCCCATCGCCCCCCATCGCCCCCCATCGCCCCCCATGGCCCCTCATCGCCCCCCATCGCCCCCCATCGCCCCCCCTCGCCCCCCCTCGCCCCACGTCGCACCCCATCGCCCACCATCGCCCCCCATCACCCCCCATCGCCCCCCACCGCTCCCCATCGCCCCCCATCGCACCCCATCGCCCCCCATCGCCCCTCACAGCCCCCCATCGCCCCCCCCTCGCCCCCCAACGCCCCCCTTCGCCCCCCATCGCCCCCCCTAGCCCCCCCTCGCTCCCCCTCGCTCCCCATCGTCCCCCATCGCCCCCGCTCGCCCCCGCTCGCCCACTACCGCCCCCCATCGCCTGCCATCGCCCCCCATCGCCCCCCATCGCCCCCCACCGCCCCCCACCGCCCCCCATCGCCCCCCATCCCCCCCCCTCGCCCCCCCTCGCCCCACCTCTCACCCCATCGCCCACCATCGCCCCCCATCACCCCCCATCGCCCCCCATCGCTTCCTATCGCCCCCCCATCGCCCCCCATCGCCCCTTATGGCCCCCCACAGCCCCACATCGCCCCCCCCTCGCCCCCCAACACCCCCCATCGCCCCCCCTCGCCCCGCATCGCTCCTCCTCGCTCCCCATCGCCCCCCATTGCCCCCCATCGCCCCCGCTCGCCCCCCCTCGCCCCCCATCGCCCCTCATCGCCCCCCATCGCCCCCCATCGCCCCCAACCGCCCCCCAGCGCCCCCCATCGCCCCCCATCCCCCCCCCTCGCCCCCCCTCGCCCCACCTGGCACCCCATCGCCCCCCATCGCCCCCAATCACCCCCCATCGCCCCCCATCGTTTCCCATCGTCCCCCATCGCCCCCCATCGCCCCCCACAGCCCCCCATCGCCCCTTCTTCGCCCCACAACACCCCCCTTTGCCCCCCATCGCCCCCCCTCGCCCCCCATTGCTCCCCCTCGCTCCCCATCGCCCCCCATCGCCCCCCATCGCCCCCGCTCGCCCCCCCCTCGCCCCCTATCGCTCCCCGTCGCCCCCCCTCGCCCCCCATCCACCCCCTCGCCCCCCCCCTCGCCCCCCCATTGCCCCCCATCGCCCCCCATCGCCCCCCATTGCCCCCCATTGCCCCCCATTGCCCCCCCATTGCCCCCCATCGCCCGCCATCGCCCCCCATCGCCCCCCATCATCCCCGATAGCCCCCTATCGCCCCCCATCGCCCCCCCTCGCCCTCCCTCGCTCCCCATTGCCCCCCATCGCCCCCCATTGCCCCCCCATTGCCCCCCCTCGCCCGCCCCCCCGCCCCCCATCGCCCCCCATCGCCCCCCATCGCCCCCCCTCGCCCCCCATCGCCCCCCCTCCCCCCCCCTCGCCCCCCCTCGCCCCTCATCGCCCCCCCTCGCCCCCCATCGCCCCCCCCATCGCCCCCCATCGCCCCCCCATTGCCCCCCATCGCCTCCCATTGCCCCCCATGGCCCCCCATCGCTCCCCATCGCGCTCCATCGCCCCCTATAGCCCCCCCATCGCCCCCCATCGCCCCCCCTCGCCCCCCATCGCCCCCCCTCGCCCCCCCTCAGCCCCCATCGCCCCCCCTCGCCCCCCATCGCCCCGCATCGCCCCCCCTCGCCCCCCATCGCCCCCCATTGCCCCCGATCGCCCCCGATCGCCCCCCATCGCCCACCATCGCCCCCCCATCGCCCCCCGTCGCCCCCCATCGCCCCCCATCGCCCCCCTCGCCCCCCATCGCCCCCCATCGCCCCGGACCGCCCCCCAACGCCGCCCTCGCCCCCCATCGCCCCCCATCGCCCCCCATCACCCCCCCTCTCCCCCCATCGCCCCCCATCGCCCCCCATCGCCCCCCCATTGCCCCCCATCGCCTGCCATTGCCCCCCCTCGCCCCCCAACGCCACCCATCGCCCCCCCTCGCCCCCCTCGCCCCCCATCGCCCCCCATCGCCCCCCCTCGCCCCCCCTCGCCCCCCATCGCCCCCCATCGCCCCCGCTCGCCCCCCCTCGCCCCTTACCGCAGCCCATCGCCTACCATCGCACCCCGTCGCCCCCCCAATCGCCCCCCACCTCGCCCCCCCCCTCGCCCCCCCATTGCCCCCCATCGCCCCCCATCGCCCCCCATCGCCCCCCAGTGCCCCCCATTGCCCCCCATTGCCCCCCCATTGCCCCCCATCGCCCCCCATTTTTCACTTTGGGAAGACAAGGCGGAGGAGTGGCAAAATAAGCTTAAGCAAGTCATTATGCCATTCTTGCCACCGATGATGTTGGAGTTCCTACAAAATTTCTTGGACTTTCAACATAAACCCCGCCTCCCGAATTTCTACTTACTTGCAAAAACACATAAAGAGGGTTTCGCCCTAAAACCCCCCCTCGCCCTCCCTCGCTCCCCATTGCCCCCCATCGCCCCCCATTGCCCCCCCATTGCCCCCCCTCGCCCGCCCCCCCGCCCCCCATCGCCCCCCATCGCCCCCCATCGCCCCCCCTCGCCCCCCATCGCCCCCCCTCCCCCCCCCTCGCCCCCCCTCGCCCCTCATCGCCCCCCATCGCCCCCCATCGCCCCCCCCATCGCCCCCCATGGCCCCCCCATTGCCCCCCATCGCCTCCCATCGCCCCCCATGGCCCCCCATCGCTCCCCATCGCGCCCCATCGCCCCCTATAGCCCCCCCATCGCCCCCCATCGCCCCCCCTCGCCCCCCCTCGCCCCCCCCTCGCCCCCGATCGCCGCCCATCGCCCCCCATCGCCCCCCATCGCCCCCCCCCCATCGCCCCCCAACTCGCCCCCCCCCTCGCCCCCCCGGCGCCCCCCCACGCCCCCCCTCGCCCCCCCTTACCCCCGATCGCCCCCCACCTCGCCCCCCCAGCGCCCCCCAACGCCCCCCCTCGCCCCCCCCCTCGCCCCCCATTGCCCCCCCTCGCCACCCATCGCCCCCCCTCGCACCCCCTCGCCCCCCATCGGCCCCCCATCGCCCCCCCATCGCCCCCCATCGCCCCCCATCGCCCCCCATCCCCCTCCACTGCCCCCGATCGCGCCCCCTCGCACCCCAAGACCCCTCTTCGCCCCCGCTCGCCCCCCGTCGCCACCCCTCGCCCCCTATTGCCCCCCCATCGCCCCCCATCGCCCCCCATCGCCCCCCATCGCCCCCAACCGCCCCCCATCGCCCCCCCTCGCACCCCATCGCCCCCCATCGCCCCCTATTGCCCCCCATCGCCCCCCATCGCCCCCCATCGCCCCCCATCACCCCCGATAGCCCCTGATAGCCCCCAATCGCCCCCCCTCGCCCTCCCTCGCTCCCCATTGTCCCCCAACGCCCCCCCATTGCCCCCCATTGCCCCCCCATTGCCCCCCCATTGCCCCCCCTCGCCCCCCCCCCGCCCCCCATCGCCCCCCATCGCCCCCCCTCGCCCCCCCTCGCCCCCCCCTCGCCCCCGATCGCCGCCCATTGCCCCCCATCGCCCACCATCGCCCCCCCCCCCATCGCCCCCCACCTCGCGCCCCCCCACCCCCCCCCATCGCCCCCCCAAATCGCCCCCCCCCATCGCCCCCCACCTCGCCCCCCCCCTGGCCCCCCTCGCCCCCCCCCCCCCCCTCGCCCCCCATTTGCCCCCCCTCGCCACCCATCGCCCCCCATCGCCCCCCATCGCCCCCCCTCGCCCCCCCTCGCACCCTCTCGCACCCCCTCGCCCCCCGTCGCCCCCCATCGCCCCCCTCGCCCCCCATCGCCCCCCCTCGCCCCCCATCGCCCCCCCATCGCCCCCCATCGCCCCCCATCCCCCCCCACTGCCCCCCATCGCGCCCCCTCGCACCCCAACAACCCCCTTCGCCCCCCCTCGCCCCCCATTGCCCCCCCATCGCCCCCCATCGCCCCCCATCGCCCCCCACCGCCCCCCATCGCCCCCCCTCGCACCCCAACGCCCCCCTTCCTCCCCCCATCGCCCCCCATCGCCCCCCATCGCCACCCATTGCCGTCCATCACCCCCCCATCGCCCCCCATCGCACCCCCTCGCCCCCCCCTCGCCCCCCATCACCCCCCCTCGCCCCCCCTCGCCACCCATCGCCCCCCATCGCCCCCCACCGCCCCCCATCGCCCCCCCCCGCCCCCCCTCGCCAACCAAACGCCCCCCTTCGCCCCCCATCGCCCCCCTCGCCCCCCATCGCCCCCCATCGCCCCCCATCGCCCCGCATCGCCCCCCCTCGCCACCCATCGCCCCCGATTGCCCCCCCATCTCCCCCCATCGCCCCCGATTGCCCCCGATTGCCCCCCCATCTCCCCCCATCGCCCCCCATCGCCCCCCATCGCCCCCGATCGCCCCCGATAGCCCCCCATCGCCCGCCCATTGCCCCCCCATTGCCCCCCATCGCCCCCCATCGCCCCGCAACGCCACCCATCGCCCCCCCTCGCTCCCCCTCGCCCCCCATCGCCCCCCCTCGCCCCCCATCGCCCCCCATCGCCCCCCATCGCCCCCCCTCGCCCCCCCTCGCCCCCCCTCGCCCCCCATCGCCCCCGATCGCCCCCGATCGCCCCTGATCGCCCCTCCATTGCCCCCATCGCCCCCCATCGCCCCCCATCGCTCCCCATCGCCCCCCATCGCCCCCCACCGCCCCCCATCGCACCCCATCGCCCCCCATCGCCCCGCATCCCCCCCCATCGCCCCCCCTCGCCCCCCATCGCCCCCCATCGCCCCCCATTGCCCCCAGTTGCCCCCCCATCGCCCCCCATCGCCCCCCCTCGCCCCCCATCGCCCCCCATCGCCCCCGATCGCCCCCCATCGCCCCCCGTCGCCCCCAATTGCCCCCGACCCCCCCTTGCCCCCCATCGCCCCCTCTCGCCCCCCCTCCCCCCCCATCGCCCCCGCTCGCCCCCCCTCGCCCCCCCCTCGCCCCCCCTCGCCCCCCATGGTCCCCTCACCCCCCCTCGCCCCCCCTCGCCCCCCATCGCCCCCGATCGCCCCCCCTCACCCCCCCTCGCCCCCCATCGCCCCCCATCGCCCCCAATCGCCCCCGGTCGCCCCCAATCGCCCCCCACCGCCCCCCATCGCCCCCGGTCGCCCCCCCTCGCCCCCCATCGCCCCCCACCGCCGCCCACCGCCCCCCACCGCCCCCCATCGCCCCCCATCGCCCCCCATCCCCCCCCCTCGCCCCACCTCTCACCCCATCGCCCCCCATCGCCCCCCAACGCCACCCACCGCCCCCCCTCGCCCCCCATCGCCCCCCCTCGCCCCCCATCGCCCCCCCTTCGCCCCCAAACACCCCCCTTCGCCCCCCCTCGCCCCCCCTCGCCCCGCATCGCTCCCCCTGGCTCCCCATCGCCCCCCATCGCCCCCCATCGCCCCCAACCGCCCCCCACCGCGCCCCATCGCCCCGCATCCCCCCCCTCGCCCCCCCTCGGCCAACCTCGCACCCCATCGCCCCCCATCGCCCCCCATCGTTTCCCATCGCCCCCCATCGCCCCCCATCGCCCCCCACAGCCCCCCATCGCCCCTTCTCCGCCCCCCAACGTCCCCCTTTGCCCCCCATCGCCCCCCCTCGCCCCCCATCGCTCCCCCTCGCTCCCCATCGCCCCCCATCGCCCCCATCGCCCCCGCTCGCCCCCCCCTCGCCCCCTACTGCCCCCTATCGCCCCCCATCGCTCCCCGTCGTCCCCCCTCGCCCCCCATCGCCCCCCATCCACCCCCAGCGCCCCCTCTCGCCCCCGACAGCCCCCCATCGCCCCCCCTCGCTCCCCATCGCCCCCCATTGCCCCCCATTGCCCCCCCATTGCCCCCCATTGCCCCCCATCGCCTCCCATCGCCCCCCATCGCCCCCCCTCGACCCCCTTGCCCCCCATCGCCCCCCCTCGCCCCCCATCGCCCCCCATCGCCCCAAATCGCCCCCCCTCGCCCCCCATTGCTCCCCATCACCCCCCATTCGCCCCCCATCGCCCCCCATCGCTCCCCCTCGCCCCCCCTCGCCCCCTATCGCCCGCCATCGCCTCCTATCGCCCCCCATCGCCCCCCCTCGCCCCGCATCGCCCGCCATCGCCGCTGATCGCCCTCCGTCGCTCCCCATCGCCCCCCATTGCCCCCCATTGCCCCCCCATTGCCACCCCATGGCCCCCCGTCGCCTCCCATCGCCCCCCATCGCCCCCGGTCGCCCCCCATCGCCCCCCATTGCCCCCCCTCGACCCCCCTCGCCCCCCATCGCCCCCCATCGCCCCCCATCGCCCCCCATCGCCCCCCATTGCTCCCCATCACCCCCTATCGCCCCCCATCACCCCCCATCGCTCCCCCTCGCCCCGGCTCGCCCCCCATCGCCCGCCACATTGCCCCCCCATTGCCCCCCATCGCCTCCCATCGCCCACCATCGCCCCCCATCACCCCCCATCACCCCCCATCGCCCCCCATCGCTCACAATCGCCCCCCCTCGCCCCCCATCGCCCCCCATCGCCCCCCCTCGCCCCCCCCTCGCCCCCGATCGCCGCCCATTGCCCCCCATCGCCCACCATCGCCCCCCACCTCGCGCCCCCCCACCCCCCCCCATCGCCCCCCCCAATCGCCCCCCCCATCGCCCCCCCCCTGGCCCCCCTCGCCCCCCCCCCCCTCGCCCCCCATTTGCCCCCCCTCGCCAACCATCGCCCCCCATCGCCCCCCATCGCCGCCCCTCGCCCCCCCTCGCCCCCCCCTCGCCCCCGATCGCCGCCCATTGCCCCCCATCGCCCACCATCGCCCCCCCCCCCATCGCCCCCCACCCCCCCCATCGCCCCCCCAAATCGCCCCCCCCCATCGCCCCCCACCTCGCCCCCCCCCTGGCCCCCCTCGCCCCCCCCCCCCCCCCTCGCCCCCCATTTGCCCCCCCTCGCCACCCATCGCCCCCCATCGCCCCCCATCGCCCCCCCTCGCCCCCCCTCGCACCCTCTCGCACCCCCTCGCCCCCCGTCGCCCCCCATCGCCCCCCCTCGCCCCCCATCGCCCCCCCTCGCCCCCCATCGCCCCCCCATCGCCCCCCATCGCCCCCCATCCCCCCCCACTGCCCCCCATCGCGCCCCCTCGCACCCCAACAACCCCCTTCGCCCCCCCTCGCCCCCCATTGCCCCCCCATCGCCCCCCATCGCCCCCCATCGCCCCCCACCGCCCCCCATCGCCCCCCCTCGCACCCCAACGCCCCCCTTCGCCCCCCATCGCCCCCCATCGCCCCCCATCGCCACCCATTGCCGTCCATCACCCCCCCATCGCCCCCCATCGCACCCCCTCGCCCCCCCCTCGCCCCCCATCACCCCCCCTCGCCCCCCCTCGCCACCCATCGCCCCCCATCGCCCCCCACCGCCCCCCATCGCCCCCCTCGCCCCCCCTCGCCAACCAAACGCCCCCCTTCGCCCCCCATCGCCCCCCTCGCCCCCCATCGCCCCCCATCGCCCCCCATCGCCCCGCATCGCCCCCCCTCGCCACCCATCGCCCCCGATTGCCCCCCCATCTCCCCCCATCGCCCCCGATTGCCCCCGATTGCCCCCCCATCTCCCCCCATCGCCCCCCATCGCCCCCCATCGCCCCCGATCGCCCCCGATAGCCCCCCATCGCCCGCCCATTGCCCCCCCATTGCCCCCCATCGCCCCTCATCGCCCCGCAACGCCACCCATCGCCCCCCCTCGCTCCCCCTCGCCCCCCATCGCCCCCCCTCGCCCCCCATCGCCCCCCATCGCCCCCCATCGCCCCCCCTCGCCCCCCCTCGCCCCCCCTCGCCCCCCATCGCCCCCGATCGCCCCTGATCGCCCCTCCATTGCCCCCATCGCCCCCCATCGCCCCCCATCGCTCCCCATCGCCCCCCATCGCCCCCCACCGCCCTCCATCGCACCCCATTGCCCCCCATCGCCCCGCATCCCCCCCCATCGCCCCCCCTCGCCCCCCATCGCCCCCCATCGCCCCCCATTGCCCCCAATTGCCCCCCCATCGCCCCCCATCGCCCCCCCTCGCCCCCCATCGCCCCCCATCGCCCCCGATCGCCCCCCATCGCCCCCCGTCGCCCCCAATTGCCCCCGACCCCCCATTGCCCCCCATCGCCCCCCATCGCCCCCCATCGCCCCCTCTCGCCCCCCCTCCCCCCCCATCGCCCCCCCTCGCCCCCCCCTCGCCCCCCCTCGCCCCCCATGGTCCCCTCACCCCCCCTCGCCCCCCCTCGCCCCCCATCGCCCCCGATCGCCCCCCATCCCCCCCCTCGCCCCCCCTCGCCCAACCTCGCACCCCATCGCCCCCCATCGCCCCCCATCGCCCCCCATCGTTTCCCATCGCCCCCCATCGCCCCCCATCGCCCCCCACAGCCCCCCATCGCCCCTTCTCCGCCCCCCAACGTCCCCCTTTGCCCCCCATCGCCCCCCCTCGCCCCCCATCGCTCCCCCTCGCTCCCCATCGCCCCCCCTCGCCCCCCATCGCCCCCCCATCGCCCCCCATCGCCCCCCATCGCCCCCCATCCCCCCCAACTGCCCCCCATCGCGCCCCCTCGCACCCCAACAACCCCCTTCGCCCCCCCTCGTCCCCCATTGCCCCCCCATCGCCCCCCATCGCCCCCCCTCGCCCTCTCGAACCCCCCCGCCCCCATCTCCCCCCATCGCCCCCCATCGCCCCCGATCGCCCCCGATAGCCCCCCATCGCCCCCCATCACCCCCCCTCGCACCCTCTCGCCCCCCATCGCCCCCCCATTGCCCCCCCATTGCCCCCCATCGCCTCCCATCGCCCCCCATCGCCCCCCAACGCCACCCATCGCCCCCCCCTCGCCCCCCATCGCCCCCCATCGCCCTCCCTCGCCCCCCCGCGCCCCCCATCGCCCCCCATCGCCCCCCCTCGCCCCCCCTCGCCCCCCCCCGCCCCCCATCGCCCTCCCTCGCCCCCCCGCGCCCCCCATCGCCCCCCATCGCCCCCCCTCGCCCCCCCTCGCCCCCCATCGCCCCCCATCGCCCCCGATCGCCCCCCAACGCCACCCATCGCCCACCATCGCCCCCCCATCGCCCCCCGTCGCCCCCCATCGCCCCCCATCGCCCCCCATCGCTCCCCATCGCCCCCCACCGCCCCCCATCGCCCCCCATCGCCCCCCATCCCCCCCCAGTGCCCCCCCTCGCCCCCCATCGCCCCCTATCGCCCCCCATTGCCCCCAATTGCCCCCCATCGCCCCCCATCGCCCCCCGTCGCCCCCAATTGCCCCCAACCCCCCCTTGCCCCCTATCGCCCCCCATCGCCCCCCATCACCCCCTCTCGCCCCCCCTCGCCCCCCCCCGCCCCCTATCGCCCCCCCTCGCCCCCCCTCGCCCCCCCCTCGCCCCCCTCGCCCCCCCTCGCCCCCCCCTCACCCCCCCTCGCCCCACATCGCCCCCCATAGCCCCCAATCGCCCGCGGTCGCCCCCCATCGCCCCCCACCGCCCCCAATCGCCCCCGGTCGCCCCCCCTCGCCCACCTTCGCCACCCATCGCCCCCCCTCGCCCCCCATCGCCCCCGATCGCCCCCCATTGCCCCCCCTCGCCCCCCATCGCCCCCCATCGCCCCCCTTCGCCCCCCCTCGCCCCCCATCGCTCCCCCTCGCCCCCCCTCGCCCCCCATCGCTCCCCCTCGCCCCCCCTCGCCCCCCCTCGCCCCCCATTTCCCCCCATTGCCCTCCATCGCGCCCCCATCGCCCCCCATCGCCCCCCCTCGCCCCCCCTCGCCCCCCATCACCCCCCCTCGCCCCCCCTCGCCACCCATCGCCCCCCATTGTCCCCCATCGCCCCCCCTCGCCCCCCCTCGCACCCTCTCGAACCCCCTCGCCCCCAGCGCCCCCCATCGCCCCCCCTCGCCCCCCAGCGCCCCCCCATTGCCCCCCATCGCCCCCAATCGCCCCCCACCGCCCCCCATCGCTCCCCACCGCCCCCCCTCGCCCCCCTCGCCCCCCAAACGCCCCCCTTCGGCCCCCATCGCCCCCCATCGCCCCGCATCGCCCCCCCTCGCCACCCATCGCCCCCCATCGCCCCCCATTGCCCCCCCATCCCCCCCATTGCCCCCCATCGCCCCCGATCGCCCCCGATAGCCCCCCATCGCCCCCCTTCAACCCCGCTCGCCCCCTCTCGCCCCCCATCGCCCCCCCATTGCCCCCCCATTGCCCCCCATTGCCCCCCATCGCCCCCCAACGCCACCCATCGCCCCCCATCGCCCCCCCTCGCCACCCATCGCCCCCCAGCGCCCCCCCATTGCCCCCCATCGCCCCCAATCGCCCCCCACCGCCCCCCATCGCTCCCCACCGCCCCCCCTCGCCCCCCCTCGCCCCCCAAACGCCCCCCTTCGCCCCCCATCGCCCCCCATCGCCCCGCATCCCCCCCCCTCGCCACCCATCGCCCCCCATGGCCCCCCATTGCCCCCACATCTCCCCCAATCGCCCCCCATCGCCCCCGATCGCCCCCCATCGCCCCCCATCGCCCCCCATCGCCCCCCCTCGCCCCCCCTCGCCCCCCATTGCCTCCCATCGCCCCCCCTCGCCACCCATCGCCCCCCATCGCCCCCCATTGCCCCCCCATCTCCCCTCATCGCCCCCCATCGCCCCCGATCGCCCCTGATAGCCCCCCATCGCCCCCCATCACCCCCCCTCGCCCCCTCTCGCCCCCCCATTGCCCCCCCATCGCCTCCCATCGCCCCCCATCACCCCCCATCACCCCCCAACGCCACCCATTGCCCCCCCTCGCCCCCCTCGCCCCCCATCGCACCCCCCTCGCCCCCCCTCGCCCCCCATCGCCCCACATCGCCCCCCATTGCCCCCGATCGCCCCCCATCGCCCCCCATCGCCCCCCATCGCCCCCCATCGCCCCCAATTGCCCCCAACCCCCCCTCGCCCCCCATCGCCCCCCATCGCCCCCCATCGCCCCCCATCGCCCCCCCTCGCCCCCCGTCGCCCCCAATCGCCTCCCCTCGCCCCCCCTCGCCCCCCCTCGCCCCTCCTCGCCCCCCATCGCCCCCGATCGCCCCCCTCGCCCCCCCTCGCCCCCCCTCATCCCCCTCACTCCCCATCGCCTCCCTTCGCCCCCCATCGCCCCCCCTCCGCCCCCCCTCGCCCCCCATCGCCCCCGATCGCCCCCGATCGCCCCCGATCGCCCCCCCATCGCCCCCCATCGCCCCCCAGCACCCCCCATCGCCCCCCATCGCCCCCCCATTGCCCCCCCATTGCCCCCCATCGCCTCCCATCGCCCCCCATCGCCACTCAACGCCCCCCCTCGCCCCCCATCGCCCCCCATCGCCCCCCATCGCCCGTCATCCCCCCCCATCGCCCCCCCTCGCCCCCCATCGCCCCCCATCGCCCCCCATTGCCCCCAGTTGCCCCCCATCGCCCCCCATCGCCCCCCCTCGCCCCCCCTGGCCCCCCATCGCCCCCCATCGCCCCCCATCGCCCCTGATCGCCCCCCATCGCCCCCCATCGCCCCCCATCGCCCCCCCATTGCCCCCCATCGCCCCCCCTCGCCCCCCCTGGCCCCCTCCTCGCCCCCCATCGCCCCCCATCGCCCCCGATCGCCCCCCATCGCCCCCGATCGCCCCCGATAGCCACCAATTGCCCATCATCGCCCCCCATCGCCCCCCATCGCCCCCCCTCGCCCCCCCTCGCCCCCCCTATGCCCCCCCTCGCCCCCCATCGCCCCCCCTCGCCCCCCATTGCCCCCAATTGCCCCCCATCGCCCCCCATCGCCCCCCATCGCCCCCCCTCGCCCCCCATCGCCCCCCATCGCCCCCCCTTGCCCCCCCTCGCCCCCCAACGCCCCCCCTCGCCCCCCATTGCCCCCAATTACCCCCCATCGCCCCCCATCGCCCCCCCTCGCCCCCCATCGCCCGCCATCGCCCCCCATTGCCCCCCATCGCCCCCCCTCGCCCCCCATCGCCCCCCATCGCCCCCGGTCGCCCCCCTCGCCCCCCCTCGCCCCCCCTCACCCCCCATCGCCCCCCATCGCCCCCCATCGCCCCCCCTCGCCCCCCCTCAGCCCCCATCGCCCCCGATCGCCCCCGATCGCCCCTGATCGCCCCCCATCGCCCCCCCATCGCCCCCCATCGCCCCCCCATCGCCCCCCCATTGCCCCCCCATTGCCCCCCATCGCCCCCCAACGCCACCCATCGCCCCCCCTCGCCCCCCCTAGCCCCCCATCGCCCCCCATCGCCCCCCCTCGCCCCCCATCGCCCCAGATCGCCCCCCGTCGCCCCCCATCGCCCCCCATCGCCCCCCATCGCCCACGATCGCCCCCGATCGCCCCCCATCGCCCATCATCGCCCCCCCATCGCCCCCCGTCGCCCCCCATCGCCCCCCATCGCCCCCCATCGCCCCCCATCGCCCCCCATCGCTCCCCACCGCCCCCCAAACGCCCCCCTTCGCCCCCCATCGCCCCCCCTCCCCCCCCATCGCCCCCCATCGCCCCGCATCGCCCCCCCTCGCCACCCATCGCCCCCCATCGCCCCCCCATCTCCCCCCATCGCCCCCCATCGCCCCCGATCGCCCCCGATAGCCCCCCCATCGCCCCCCATCACCCCCCATCGCCCCCCACCGCCCCCCACCGCCCCCCACCGCCGCCCTCGCCCGCCATCGCCCCCCATCGCCCCCCATCGCCCCCCCTGGCCCCCCATCGCCCCCCATCGCCCCCCCTTGCCCCCCCTCGCGCCCCATCGCCCCCCCTCGCCCCCCATCGCCCCCCCTCGCCCCCCCTCGCCCCCCCTCGCCACCCATCGCCCCCCATCGCCCCTGATTGCCCCCATCGCCCCCCATCGCCCCCCATCGCCCCCCATCGCCCCCCCTCGCCCCCCCTCGCCCCCTACCACTTCGCGACTACTTCGCGACCACTTCGCGACCACTTCGCGACGACTTCGCGACCACTCCGCGACCACTCCGCGACCACTCCGCGACCACTCGGCGACCAGTCCGCGACCACTGCGCGACCACTCCGCGACCACTCCACTCCGCGACCACTTCGCGACCACTTCGCGACCACTTGGCGACCACTTAGCGACCACTTCGCGACCACTTCGGGAGCACTTCGCGACCACTTCGCGACCACTTCGCGACAACTTCGCGACCCCTTCGCGACCACTTCGCGACCACTTCGCGACCACTTCGCGACCACTTCACGACCACTTCGCGACAATTCCGACCACTTCGCGACCACTTCGCGACCACTTCGCGACCACTTCGCGACCACTTCGCGACCACTCCGCGACCACTCCGCGACCACCCCGCGACCAGTCCGCGACCACCCCACTCCGCGACCACTTCGCGACCACTTCGCGACCACTTCGCGACCACTTCGCGACCACTCCGCGACCACTCCGCGACCACTCCGAGACCACTCCGGTTAGTGCGCGACCAGTTCGCGATCAGTTCGCGACCACTTCGCGACCAGTGCGCGACCACTTCGCGACCACTTCGCGACCACTTTGCGACCACTTCGCGACCACTTCGCGACAACTTCGCGACCAATTCGCGACCACTTCGCAACCTTCGCGACCAGTTCGCGACCACTTCGCGACCACTTCGCGACCACTTCGCAACCTTCGCGACCACTTCGCGACCACTTCGCGACCACTTCGCGACAATTGCGACCACTTCGCGACCACTTCGCGACCACTTCGCGACCACTTCGCGACCACTTCGCGACCACTTCGCGACCACTTCGCGACCACTTCGTGACCACTTCGCGACCACTTCGCGACCACTTCGCGACCACTTCGCGACCACTTCGCGACCACTGGGTGACCACTCCGCGACCATTTCGCGACCACTTCGCGACCACTTCGCGACCACTTCGCGACCACTTCGCGACCACTTCGCGACCACCTCGCGACAATTGCGACCACTTCGCGACCACTTCGCGACCACTTCGCGACCACTTCGCGACCACTTCGCATCCTTCGCGATGACTTCGCGACCACTTCGCGACCACGTCGCGACCACTTCGCAACCACTTCGCAACCTTCGCGACCACTTCGCGACCACTTCGCGACCACTTCGCGACCACTTCGCGACCACTTCGCAACCAGTTCGCGACCACTTCGCGACCACTTCGCGACCACTTCGCGACCACTTCGCGACCACTTCGCGACCACTTCGCGACCTCCGCGACCACTTCGCGACCACTTCGCGACCACTTCGCGACGACTTCGCGACCACTTCGCGACCACCTCGCGACAATTGCGACCACTTCGCGACCACTTCGCGACCACTTCGCGACCACTTCCTGACCACTTCGCGACCACTTCGCGAGCACTTCGCGACCACTTCGCGACAATTGCGACCACTTCGCAACCACTTCGCGACCACTTCGCGATCACTTCGCGACCACTTCGCGACCACTTCGCGACCACTTCGCGACCACTTCGCGACCACTTCGCCACCACTTCGCGACCACTTCGCGACCACTTCGCGACCACTTCGCGACAATTGCGACCACTTCGCCACCACTTCGCGACCACTTCGCAACCTTCGCGACCACTTCGCGACCACTTCGCGACCACTTCGCCAACTTCGCGACCACTTCGCGACCACTTCGCAACCACTTCGCGACCACTTCGCGACCACTTCGCGACCACTTCGCGACCACTTCGCGACCACTTCGCGACCACTTCGCGACCACTGGGTGACCACTTCGCGACCACTTCGCGACCACTTCGCGACCACTTCGCGACCACTTCGCGACCACTTGGCGACCACTTCGCGGCCACTTCGCGACCACCTCGCGACAATTGCGACCACTTCGCGACCACTTCGCGACCACTTCGCGACAACTTCGCGACCCCTTCGCGACCACTTCGCGACCACTTCGCGACCACTTCGCGACCACTTCACGACCACTTCGCGACAATTGCGACCACTTCGCGACCACTTCGCGACCACTTCGCGACCACTTCGCGACCACTTCGCGACCACTCCGCGACCACTCCGCGACCACCCCGCGACCAGTCCGCGACCACCCCACTCCGCGACCACTTCGCGACCACTTCGCGACCACTTCGTGACCACTTCGCGACCACTCCGCGACCACTCCGCGACCACTCCGCGACCACTCGGCGACCAGTCCGCGACCACTGCGCGACCACTCCGCGACCACTCCACTCCGCGACCACTTCGCGACCACTTCGCGACCACTTGGCGACCACTTAGCGACCACTTCGCGACCACTTCGGGAGCACTTCGCGACCACTTCGCGACAATTGCGACCACTTCGCGACCACTTCGCGACCACTTCGCGACCACTTCGCGACCACTTCGCGACAACTTCGCGACCCCTTCGCGACCACTTCGCGACCACTTCGCGACCACTTCGCGACCACTTCACGACCACTTCGCGACAATTCCGACCACTTCGCGACCACTTCGCGACCACTTCGCGACCACTTCGCGACCACTTCGCGACCACTCCGCGACCACTCCGCGACCACCCCGCGACCAGTCCGCGACCACC
Source organism: Eutreptiella sp. 'Long Island Sound 2002' (assembly GCA_964036045.1). Taxonomy (NCBI): domain Eukaryota; phylum Euglenozoa; class Euglenophyceae; order Eutreptiales; family Eutreptiaceae; genus Eutreptiella; species Eutreptiella sp. 'Long Island Sound 2002'. Next base: position 13,099 of record CAXIWF010001362.1, on the reverse strand, counting down.
CCACTCCGCGACCACTTCGCGACCACTTCGCGACCACTTCGCGACCACTTCGCGACCACTCCGCGACCACTCCGCGACCACTCCGAGACCACTCCGGTTAGTGCGCGACCAGTTCGCGATCAGTTCGCGACCACTTCGCGACCAGTGCGCGACCACTTCGCGACCACTTCGCGACCACTTTGCGACCACTTCGCGACCACTTCGCGACAACTTCGCGACCAATTCGCGACCACTTCGCAACCTTCGCGACCAGTTCGCGACCACTTCGCGACCACTTCGCGACCACTTCGCAACCTTCGCGACCACTTCGCGACCACTTCGCGACCACTTCGCGACAATTGCGACCACTTCGCGACCACTTCGCGACCACTTCGCGACCACTTCGCGACCACTTCGCGACCACTTCGCGACCACTTCGCGACCACTTCGTGACCACTTCGCGACCACTTCGCGACCACTTCGCGACCACTTCGCGACCACTTCGCGACCACTGGGTGACCACTCCGCGACCATTTCGCGACCACTTCGCGACCACTTCGCGACCACTTCGCGACCACTTCGCGACCACTTCGCGACCACCTCGCGACAATTGCGACCACTTCGCGACCACTTCGCGACCACTTCGCGACCACTTCGCGACCACTTCGCATCCTTCGCGATGACTTCGCGACCACTTCGCGACCACGTCGCGACCACTTCGCAACCACTTCGCAACCTTCGCGACCACTTCGCGACCACTTCGCGACCACTTCGCGACCACTTCGCGACCACTTCGCAACCAGTTCGCGACCACTTCGCGACCACTTCGCGACCACTTCGCGACCACTTCGCGACCACTTCGCGACCACTTCGCGACCTCCGCGACCACTTCGCGACCACTTCGCGACCACTTCGCGACGACTTCGCGACCACTTCGCGACCACCTCGCGACAATTGCGACCACTTCGCGACCACTTCGCGACCACTTCGCGACCACTTCCTGACCACTTCGCGACCACTTCGCGAGCACTTCGCGACCACTTCGCGACAATTGCGACCACTTCGCAACCACTTCGCGACCACTTCGCGATCACTTCGCGACCACTTCGCGACCACTTCGCGACCACTTCGCGACCACTTCGCGACCACTTCGCCACCACTTCGCGACCACTTCGCGACCACTTCGCGACCACTTCGCGACAATTGCGACCACTTCGCCACCACTTCGCGACCACTTCGCAACCTTCGCGACCACTTCGCGACCACTTCGCGACCACTTCGCCAACTTCGCGACCACTTCGCGACCACTTCGCAACCACTTCGCGACCACTTCGCGACCACTTCGCGACCACTTCGCGACCACTTCGCGACCACTTCGCGACCACTTCGCGACCACTGGGTGACCACTTCGCGACCACTTCGCGACCACTTCGCGACCACTTCGCGACCACTTCGCGACCACTTGGCGACCACTTCGCGACCACTTCGCGACCACCTCGCGACAATTGCGACCACTTCGCGACCACTTCGCGACCACTTCGCGACAACTTCGCGACCCCTTCGCGACCACTTCGCGACCACTTCGCGACCACTTCGCGACCACTTCACGACCACTTCGCGACAATTGCGACCACTTCGCGACCACTTCGCGACCACTTCGCGACCACTTCGCGACCACTTCGCGACCACTCCGCGACCACTCCGCGACCACCCCGCGACCAGTCCGCGACCACCCCACTCCGCGACCACTTCGCGACCACTTCGCGACCACTTCGTGACCACTTCGCGACCACTCCGCGACCACTCCGCGACCACTCCGCGACCACTCCGCGACCACTCCGCGACCACTCCGAGACCACTCCGCGACCACTTCGCGACCAGTGCGCGACCAGTTCGCGATCAGTTCGCGACCACTTCGCGACCAGTGCGCGACCACTTCGCGACCACTTCGCGACCACTTTGCGACCACTTCGCGACCACTTCGCGACAACTTCGCGACCAATTCGCGACCACTTCGCAACCTTCGCGACCAGTTCGCGACCACTTCGCGACCACTTCGCGACCACTTCGCAACCTTCGCGACCACTTCGCGACCACTTCGCGACCACTTCGCGACAATTGCGACCACTTCGCGACCACCTCGCGACCACTTCGCGACCACTTCGCGACCACTTCGCGACCACTTCGCGACCACTTCGCGACCACTTCGTGACCACTTCGCGACCACTTCGCGACCACTTCGCGACCACTTCGCGACCACTTCGCGACCACTTCGCGACCACCTCGCGACAATTGCGACCACTTCGCGACCACTTCGCGACCACTTCGCGACCACTTCGCATCCTTCGCGATGACTTCGCGACCACTTCGCGACCACGTCGCGACCACTTCGCGACCACTTCGCGACCACTTCGCATCCTTCGCGATGACTTCGCGACCACTTCGCGACCACGTCGCGACCACTTCGCAACCACTTCGCAACCTTCGCGACCACTTCGCGACCACTTCGCGACCACTTCGCGACCACTTCGCGACCACTTCGCAACCAGTTCGCGACCACTTCGCGACCACTTCGCGACCACTTCGCGACCACTTCGCGACCACTTCGCGACCACTTCGCGACCTTCGCGACCACTTCGCGACCACTTCGCGACCACTTCGCGACGACTTCGCGACCACTTCGCGACCACCTCGCGACAATTGCGACCACTTCGCGACCACTTCGCGACCACCTCGCGACCACTTCCTGACCACTTCGCGACCACTTCGCGAGCACTTCGCGACCACTTCGCGTCAATTGCGACCACTTCGCAACCACCTCGCGACCACTTCGCGATCACTTCGCGACCACTTCGCGACCACTTCGCGACCACTTCGCCACCACTTCGCGACCACTTCGCGACCACTTCGCGACCACTTCGCGACAATTGCGACCACTTCGCCACCACTTCCCGACCACTTCGCAACCTTCGCGACCACTTCGCGACCACTTCGCGACCACTTCGCCAACTTCGCGACCACTTCGCGACCACTTCGCAACCACTTCGCGACCACTTCGCGACCACTTCGCGACCACTTCGCGACCACTTCGCGACCACTTCGCGACCACTTCGCGACCACTGGGTGACCGCTTCGCGACCACTTCGCGACCACTTCGCGACCACTTCGCGACCACTTCGCGACCACTTCGCGACCACTTCGCGACCACCTCGCGACAATTGCCACCACTTCGCGACCACTTCGCGACCACTTCGCGACCACTTCGCGACCACTTCGCATCCTTCACGACCACTTCGCGACCACTTCGCGACCACGTCGCGACCACTTCGCAACCACTTCGCAACCTTCGCGACCACTTCGCGACCACTTCGCGACCACTTCGCGACCACTTCGCGACCACTTCGCAACCAGTTCGCGACCACTTCGCGACCACTTCGCGACCACTTCGCGACCACTTCGCGACCACTTCGCGACCACTTCGCGACCTTCGCGACCACTTCGCGACCACTTCGCGACCACTTCGCGACGACTTCGCGACCACTTCGCGACCACCTCGCCACAATTGCGACCACTTCGCGACCACTTCGCGACCACTTCGCGACCACTTCGTGACCACTTCGCGACCACTTCGCGAGCACTTCGCGACCACTTCGCGACAATTGCGACCACTTCGCAACCATTTCGCGACCACTTCGCGATCACTTCGCGACCACTTCGCGACCACTTCGCGACCACTTCGCGACCACTTCGCGACCACTTCGCCACCACTTCGCGACCACTTCGCGACCACTTCGCGACCACCTCGCGACAATTGCGACCACTTCGCGACCACTTCGCGACCACTTCGCAACCTTCGCGACCACTTCGCGACCGCTTCGCGACCACTTCGCCAACTTCGCGACCACTTCGCGACGAACTTCGCGACCACTTCGCGACCACTTCGCGACCACTTCGTGACCACTTCGCGACCACTTCGCAACCTTCGCGACCACTTCGCGACCACTTCGCGACGACTTCGCGACCACTTCGCGACCACTTCGCGACCACCTCGCGACCACTTCGCGACAATTGCGACCACTTCGCGACCACTTCGCGACCACTTCGCGACCACTTCGCGACCACTTCGCGACCACTTCGCGACCACTTCGCGACCACCTCGCGACCACTTCGCGACCCCTTCGCGACCACTTCGCGACCACTTCGCGACCACTTCGCGACCACTTCGCGACCACTTCGCGACCACTTCGCGACCACTTCGCGACCACTTCGCGACCACTTCGCGACCACTTCGCGACCACTTCGCGACCACTTCGCGACCACTTCGCGACCACTCCGCGACCACTTCGCGACAATTGCGACCACTTCGCGACCACTTCGCGACCACTTCGCGACTACTTCGCGACAACTTCCTGACCAATTCGCGACGACTTCGCAACCTTCGCGACCAGTTCGCGACCACTCCGCGACCACTTCGCGACCACTTCGCAACCTTCGCGACCACTTCGCGACCACTTCGCGACCACTTCGCGACAATTGCGACCACTTCGCGACCACTTCGCGACCACTTCGCGACCACTTCGCGACCACTTCGCGACCACTTCGCGACCACTTCGCGACCACTTCGCAACCACTTCGCGACCACTTCGCGACCACTTCGCGACCACTTCGCGACCACTTCGCGACCACTTCGCGACCACTTCGCGACCACTTCGCGACCACATCGCGACCACTTCGCGACCACTGGGTGACCACTTCGCGACCACTTCGCGACCACTTCGCGACCACCTCGCGACAATTGCGACCACTTCGCGACCACTTCGCGACCACTTCGCGACCACTTCGCGACCACTTCGCATCCTTGGCGACCACTTCGCGACCACTTCGCGACCACTTCGCGACCACTTCGCAACCACTTCGCAACTTTCGGGACCACTTCGCGACCACTTCGCGACCACTTCGCGACCACTTCGCGACCACTTCGCAACCAGTTCGCGACCACTTCGCGACCACTTCGCGACCACTTCGCGACCACTTCGCGACCACTTCGCGACCACTTCGCAACCTTCGCGACCACTTCGCGACCACTTCGCGACCACTTCGCGACGACTTCGCGACCACTTCGCGACGACTTCGCGACCACTTCGCGACCACTTCGCGACAATTGCGACCACTTCGCGACCACTTCGCGACCACTTCGCGACCACTTCGTGACCACTTCGCGACCACTTCGCGAGCACCTCGCGACCACTTCGCGACAATTGCGACCACTTCGCAACCACTTCGCGACCACTTCGCGACCACTTCGCGACCACTTCGCGACCACTTCGCGACCACTTCGCGACCACTTCGCGACCACTTCGCGACCACTTCGCCACCACTTCGCGACCACTTCGCGACCACTCCGCGACCACCTCGCGACAATTGCGACCACTTCGCGACCACTTCGCGACCACTTCGCAACCTTCGCGACCACTTCGCGACCACTTCGCGACCACTTCGCCAACTTCGCGACCACTTCGCGACCACTTCGCGACCACTTCGCGACCACTTCGCGACCACTTCGCGACCACTTCGCGACCACTTCGCGACCACTTCGCGACCACTTCGCGACCACTTCGGGACCACTTCGCGACAATTGCGACCACTTCGCGACCACTTCTCGACCACTTCGCGACCACTTCGCGATGGCTTCGCGACCACTTCGCGACCACTTCGCGACCACTTCGCGACCACTTCGCGACCACTTCGCGACCACTTTGCGACGACTTCGCGACCCCCCCCTCCCCCCCCATTGCCCCCCATCGCCCCCCCTTGCCCCCCATCGCCCCCCATCGCCCCCCATCGCCCCCCATCGCCCCCCCCCCATCGCCCCCCACCTTGCCCCCCCCCTCGCCCCCCCAGCGCCCCCCCACGCCCCCCCATCGCCCCCCATCGCCCCCCTCCGCCCCCCCTCGCTCCCCATCGCCCCCCATTGCCCCCGATCGCCTCCGATCGCCCCCCATCACCCCCCATCGCTCCCGGTCGCCCCCCATCGCCCCCCATCGGCCCCCATCGCTCCCCCTCGCCCCCCCTCCCCGCCCCATCGCCCCTGATCGCAACCGATAGCCCCCCATCGCCCCCCATCGCCCCCCCTCGCGCCCCATCGCCCCCCATCGCCCCCCATCGCCCCCCCTCGCCCCCCCTCGTCCCCGATCGCCCCCATCGCCCCCCAACTCGCCCCCCCCTCGCCCCCCCCCTCGCCCCCCCCGCCCCCCATCGCCCCCGGTCACCCCCAATCACCCCCCATCGCCCCCCCTCGCCCCCCATCGCCCCCCATCGCCCCCCATCGCCCCCCCCCCCCATCGCCCCCCCCCATCGCCCCCCACCTCGCCCCCCATCGTCCCCCATCGCCCCCCATCGCCCCCCATTGCCCCCCCATTGCCCCCCATCGCCCCCCCAGCGCCCTCCATCGCCCCCCACCGCCCCCCATCGCCCCCCATCGCCCCCCCTCGCCCCCGATGGCCGCCCATCGCCCCCCATCGTCCCCCATCGTCCCCCATCGCCCCCCCCCCAACGGCCGCCACCTCGCCCCCCCCTTCGCCCCCCCACCGCCCCCCCACGCCCCCCCTCGCCCCCCCTCGCCCCCCCTCGCCACCGATCGCCCCCCATCGCCCCCCATCGCCCCCCCTTGCCCCCCCTCGCTTCCCATCGCCCCCCGTTGCCCCCCATCGCCTCCCATCACGCCCCATCATCCCCCATCGCTCCCGGTCACCCCCCATCGCCCCCCATCGGCCCCCATCGTTCCCCCTCGCCCCCCCTCCCCTCCCCATCGCCCGTGATCGCCCCCGATAGCCCCCCATCGCCCCCCATCGCCCCCCTCGCGCCCCATCGCCCCCCATCGCCCCCCATCGGCCCCCAGCGCTCCCCCTCCCGTCCCATCGCCCCCAATCACCTCCCATCGCCCCCCATCGCCCCACCTCGCCCCCCCTCGTCCCCGATCGCCCCCCATCGCCCTGCCCATCGCCCCCAAACTCGCCCCCCCCCTCGCCCCCCCCCTCGCCCCCCCCTCGCCCCCCCCCGCCCCCCATCGCCACCCATCACCTCCAAGCACCCCCGATCGCCCCCCCTCGCCCCCCCTCGCCGCCCATCGCCCCCCATCGCCCCCCCCATCGCCCCCCCCATCGCCCCCCACCTCGCCCCCCCCCTCGCCCCCCATCGTCCCCCATCGCCCCGCATCGCCCCCCATTGCCCCCCATTGCCCCCCCATTGCCCCCCATCGCCCCCCATCGCCCCCCATCACCCCCGATAGCCCCCAATCGCCCCCCATCGCCCCCCACCTCGCCCCCTCCCTCGCCCCCCCCTTGCCCCCCATCGTCCCCCATCGCCCCCCATCGCCCCCCATTGCCCCCCATTGCCCCCCCATTGCCCCCCATCGCCCCCCATCGCCCCCCATCTACCTCCATAGCCCCCAATCGCCCCCCATCGCCCCCCCTCGCCCTCCCTCGCTCCCCATCGCCCCCCATCGCCCCCCATTGCCCCCCCATTGCCCCCCATTGCCCCCCCATCGCCCCCCCATTGCCCCCCTCGCCCCCCATCGCCCCCCATCGCCCCCCCCCCCGCCCCCCCATTGCCCCCCATCGTCCCCCATCGCCCCCCATCGCCCCCTCGCCACCCATCACCCCCCATCGCCCCCCCCCGCCCCCCCTCGCCCCCCATCGCCCCCCATCACCCCCCCCTTACCCCCGATAGCCCCCAATCGCCCCCCATCGCCCCCCCATCGCCCCCACCCCGCCCCCCCCCTCGCCCCCCCATTGCCCCCCATCGTCCCCCATCGCCCCCCATCGCCCCCCATTGCCCCCCATCGCCCCCCCAGGTGTCACACCCTCTGGTGGGGGCGGTCCCCATGATGAGCCAGAGGCACCCATTTCCTGTGAGCAGGCTCAGCCTCGCAGATGAGACGCCGTGCGTCGCCGCCCAAGTGACAGGCGCGATGGCCCTGAGGGCCCCGCGAGTGCGTATCAGCCTACCCACACAATCCACACCAGGCTGATCCACACCTGTTGCGCCGGTCCCTGTGGGACCCAGGGCGTAGAGACAAAAAAAAAAAGGAAACCCAATGCGACGCGTAACCCCACACAAGTGACACCGTCCTGGAGGCGGCCCCATACCCCGCTGAAGGGATCACCATGAAGCGACATGGTGCCTAACTAGTCATCATGTGGTGCTGGGCGGTCCAGTGCTGAGCCGGCCTGCGTGAGCGGGGGAGGGTGGTCCTCCCTAGAAACGCACACGACAGGTCCCACAACAAGGACACCGCGCGGGGTGCACGCGGCGCACGACGCGACGCACAGGTGCACGCGGAGCGACACGAGAGACAACAAGACGCACGACGCAGTGCACACCGCGCAGGCCACACGGCAGGCTCCAATAGTCCCTTGATTGGTAACGGGACTGGGGCACACCAGCAGTGACTGCAGCATGCGAGCATGCTTCCAATGGGCTGTGGTGCACAGGCTGCGGCACAAGGACTGTAGGCCCCATAAGCCCCTTGATTGGTGACGGGACTGGGGCATTACTGCAGCCAGTGACCGCAGCATAACAGCGCTGCAGAGATGCTGCAGCAGTCAGGCTGCGACACAAGGGCTGCAGGCTCCAATAGTCCCTTGATTGGTAACGGGACTGGGGCACTCCTGCAGTGACTGCAGCATGCGAACGTGCTGCCAGTGGTCTGTGGTGCAAAGGCTGCAGCACAAGGACTGCAGGCCCCAATAGCCCCCTGATTGGTGACGGGACTGGGGCATTACTGCAGCCAGTGACTGCAGCATAACAGCGCTGCAGAGATGCTGCAGCAGTCAGACTCCGCGGTGGAGGCACAAGACCAGGGTTGTGGAGGCACAAGACCTCCGCGGTGGAGGCACAAGACCTCCGCGGTGGAGGCACAACACCTCCGCGGTGGAGACACAAGACCTCCGTTGTGGAGGCACAAGACCTCTGCCGTGGTGGCACAAGACCTCCGCGCGACACAAGGGCTGCAGGCTCCAATAGTCCCTTGATTGGTAACGGGACTGGGGCACTCCTGCAGTGACTGCAGCATGCGAGCATGCTGCCAATGGGCTGTGATGCACAGGCTGCGGCACAAGGACTGCAGGCCCCAATAGCCCCCTGATTGGTGACGGGACTGGGGCATTACTGCAGCCAGTGGCTGCAGCATAACAGCGCTGCAGAGATGCTGCAGCAGTCAGGCTGCAACACAAGGGCTGCAGGCTCCAATAGTCCCTTGATTGGTAACGGGACTGGGGCACTCCTGCAGTGAGTGCAGCATGCGAACGTGCTGCCAGTGGTCTGTGGTGCACAGGCTGCAGCACAAGGACTGCAGGCCCCGATAGCCCCCTGATTGGTGACGGGACTGGGGCATTACTGCAGCCAGTGGCTGCAGCATAACAGCGCTGCAGAGATGCTGCAGCAGTCAGGCTGCGACACAAGGGCTGCAGGCTCCAATAGTCCCTTGATTGGTAACGGGACTGGGGCACTCCTTCAGTGACTGCAGCATGCGAGCATGCTGCCAATGGGCTGTGGTGCACAGGCTGCGGCACAAGGACTGCAGGCCCCAATAGCCCCCTGATTGGTGACAGGACTGGGGCATTACTGCAGCCAGTGGCTGCAACATAACAGCGCTGCAGAGATGCTGCAGCAGTCAGGCTGCGACACAAGGGCTGCAGGCTCCAATAGTCCCTTGATTGGTAACGGGACTGGGGCACTCCTGCAGTGAGTGCAGCATGCGAACGTGCTGCCAGTGGTCTGTGGTGCACAGGCTGCAGCACAAGGACTGCAGGCCCCGATAGCCCCCTGATTGGTGACGGGACTGGGGCATTACTGCAGCCAGTGGCTGCAGCATAACAGCGCTGCAGAGATGCTGCAGCAGTCAGGCTGCGACACAAGGGCTGCAGGCTCCAATAGTCCCTTGATTGGTAACGGGACTGGGGCACTCCTTCAGTGACTGCAGCATGCGAGCATGCTGCCAATGGGCTGTGGTGCACAGGCTGCGGCACAAGGACTGCAGGCCCCAATAGCCCCCTGATTGGTGACAGGACTGGGGCATTACTGCAGCCAGTGGCTGCAACATAACAGCGCTGCAGAAATGCTGCAGCAGTCAGGCTGCGACACAAGGGCTGCAGGCTCCAATAGTCCCTTGATTGGTAACGGGACTGGGGCACTCCTGCAGTGAGTGCAGCATGCGAACGTGCTGCCAGTGGTCTGTGGTGCACAGGCTGCAGCACAAGGACTGCAGGCCCCGATAGCCCCCTGATTGGTGACGGGACTGGGGCATTACTGCAGCCAGTGGCTGCAGCATAACAGCGCTGCAGAGATGCTGCAGCAGTCAGGCTGCGACACAAGGGCTGCAGGCTCCAATAGTCCCTTGATTGGTAACGGGACTGGGGCACTCCTGCAGTGACTGCAGCATGCGAGCATGCTGCCAATGGGCTGTGGTGCACAAGCTGCAGCACAAGGACTGCAGGCCCCAATAGCCCCTTCCTTGGTGACGGGACTGGGGCATTACTGCAGCCAGTGGCTGCAGCATAACAGCGCTGCAGAGATGGTGCAGCAGTCAGACTCCGCGGTGGAGGCACAAGACCTCCGTTGTGGAGGCACAAGACCTCCGCGGTGGAGGCACAAGACCTCCGCGGTGGAGGCACAACACCTCCGCGGTGGAGACACAAGACCTCCGTTGTGGAGGCACAAAACCTCCGCCATGGAGGCACAAGACCTCCGCGCTGGGGGCATAAGACGTCCGCAGCGGAGGCACAAGAAAAGACGCCGAGCCCGCGCCAAGCACTGCGCACGAAGAGCACGAAGCGCACGCGCCAGCGCACGCGATGAACCCCGAGCACGCTCTGGGCCACCTGAGGGTGAGGTGACTGCCCTAGCGTCCGCCGGAGGCCGCCACCGGCAAAGCGAGAGGCAGCCCACGGGCAGCCGATACCGCACGGCCCAACTAACCTAACCTAACCTAACCCCATTGCCCCCCCATTGCCCCCAATCGCCCCCCATCGCCCCCCATCACCCTCGATAGCCCCCAATCGCCCCCCATCGCCCCCCCTCGCCCTCCCTTGCTCCCCATCGCCCCCCATCGCCCCCCATTGCCCCCCCATTGCCCCCCCTCGCCCCCCATTTCCTCCATCGCCCCCCTTCGGCCCCCAGCGCTCCCCCTCCCCCCCCATCGCCCCCCATCGCCCCCCATCGCCCCTCCTCGCCCCCCCTCGCCCCCCCCCGCCCCCCCGCCCCCCATCGCCCCCCATCGCCCCCAATCACCCCTCATCGCCCCCCATCGCCCCTGATAGCCCCCAATCGCCCCCCATCGCCCCTCATCGCCCCCCCAATCGCCCCCCACCTCGCCCCCCCACCTCGCCCCCCCCTCGCCCCCCCCTCGCCCCCCATCGCCCTCCATCGCCCCCAATTAACCCCCATCGCCCCCCCTCCCCCCCCTGCCCCCCCTCGCCCCCACCTCGCCCCCCCCCTCGCCCCCCCATTGCCCCCCATCACCCCCCCAACAACCCCGATAGCCCCCAATCGCCCCCCATCGCCCCCCCCCTCGCCCCCCCATTGCCCCCCATCGTCCCCCATCGCCCCCCATCGCCCCCCATTACCCTTCATTGCCTCCCCGTTGCCCCCCATCGCCCCCCATCGCCCTCCATCACCCCCGATAGCCCCCAATCGCCCCCCATCGCCCCCCCTCGCCCTCCCTCGCTCCCCATCGCCCCCCATCGCCCCCCATTGCCCCCCCATTGCCCCCCCGCGCCCTCCATCGCCCCCAATCACCCCCCATCGCCCCCCCTCGCCCCCCCTCGCCCCCCCTCGCCCCCCGTCGCCCCCCCAATCGCCCCCCACCTCGCCCCCCCCCCCGCCCCCCATTGCCCCCCATCGCCCCCCATTGCCCCCCCATTGCCCCCCATTGCCCCCCCCTCGCCCCCCCCCCCGCCCCCCATCGCCCCCCATCGCCACCCCTCGCCCCCCATCGCCCCCCCTCTCCCCCCCTCGCCCCCCCTCGCCCGCCCTCGCCCCTCATCGCCCCCCATCGCCCCCCATCGGCCCCCAGCGCTCCCCCTCCCCCGCCATCGCCCCCCATCGCCCCCCATCGCCCGCCATCGCCCCTCCTCGCCCCCCCTCGCCCCCCCTCGCCCCCCCCGCCCCCCATCGCCCCCCATCGCCCCCAATCACCCCTCATCGCCCCCCATCGCCCCTGATAGCCCCCAATCGCCCCCCATCGCCCCCCATCGCCCCCCCAATCGCCCCCCACCTCGCCCCCCCCCCTCGCCCCCCCCCCACGCCCCCCCATCGCCCCCCACCGCCCCCCCTCGCCCCCCTCGCTCCCCATCGCCCCCCATCGCCTCCCATCGCCCCCAATCAACCCCCATCGCTCCCGGTCGCCTTCCATCGCCCCCCATCGCCCCCCATCGGCCCCCATCGCTCCCCCTCGCCCCCCCTCCCCTCCCCATCGCCCCTGTTCGCAACCGATAGCCCCCCATCGCCTCCCATCGCCCCCCCTCGCCCCCCCTCGCGCCCCATCGCCCCGCATCTCCCCCCATCGGCCCCCAGCGCTCCCCCTCCCCCCCCATCGCCCCCCATCACCCCCCATCGCCCCCCCTCGTCCCCGATCGCCCCCCATCGCCCCCCATCGCCCCCCAACTCGCCCCCCCCTCGCCCCCCCCTCGCCCCCCCCCGCCCCCCATCGCCCCCGGTCACCCCCAATCACCCCCCATCGCCCCCCCTCGCCCCCCCTCGCCCCCCCTCGTCCCCCATCGCCCCCCATCGCCCCCCATCGCCCCCCCCCTCGCCCTCCCATTGCCCCCCATCGTCCCCCATCGCCCCCCATCGCCCCCCATTGCCCCCCATTGCCCCCCCGTTGCCCCCCATCGCCCCCCATCGCCCCCCAACAACCCCGATAGCCCCCAATCGCCCCCCATCGCCCCCCCCCTCGCCCCCCCATTGCCCCCCATCGTCCCCCATCGCCCCCCATCGCCCCCCATTGCCCCCCATTGCCCCCCCGTTGCCCCCCATCGCCCCCCATCGCCCTCCATCACCCCCGATAGCCCCCAATCGCCCCCCATCGCCCCCCCTCGCCCTCCCTCGCTCCCCATCGCCC
>CAXIWF010001361.1:0-32316 GCA_964036045.1 Eutreptiella sp. 'Long Island Sound 2002' | reverse complement strand
GCTTGGCTGCCACAAGCCAGTTATCCCTGTGGTAATTTTTCTGACACCTCTGGCTTCAATATCCGGAACTCGCGTGCTTGACCAAAGGATCGCAAGGCCACGCTTGCACATTGTGGACTCTTACTGAAAGTGACTGCATCAGCAGTGCCTTTGACCTGCTCCTCTGTGAGGGGTTTCCGTCCCGCCTGAGCAGTGCTTCGGGACACCTGCGTTGTCCTGTAACAGGTGTGCCGCCCCAGCCAAACTCCCCATCTGAGCAGTGTCCCGAAGCTGCGGCGAACAAAGCACCTGGGTCGCACACGGGCCCGAGGGCCCGGAACTGTGCTTGGCACACGAAGCGGTGAGGCCGTGAGGCACGACGCAAGGGACGTGCCTCTAGGTCGGGCACCAAGAGGTGCCAGCGGCTGCCGTACCCGAATCATCCGATTAGTAAAGCGGCTGTGGAGGTAGTGGTATTTCATTGCAAGCTTGCGCGTAGCAGCGCGGAGCCTCATCATATCCAGAAGGACGGAAGAGCCGACAGTCGAGATGGCCGCGAAGGCCATGATCAATGCCATGAGTTGGCGCGCACTTCCCACCTGTGCTACACCCTCCATGCTGCTGCACTCTGTCAGACTAGAGTCAAACTCAACAGGGTCTTCTTTCCCCGCTGGAACACCCAAGCCCGTTCCCTTGGCGGTTGGTTCACCAGCCAGCATCTAGGGACAGCAGGAATCTCGTTGATCCATTCATGCGCGTCAATAATCAGTCGACGAGGCATTTGGCTACCTTAAGAGAGTCATAGTTACTCCCGCCGTTTACCCGCGCTTGGCTAAATCTCTTTGCATTGACAATCAGAGCACTGGGCAGAAGTCACCTCGCGGAACCAGCCAGCAGGTCCCATCGCAAAGCTGTGTTTCAATTAAACAGTCAGATTCCCCTGCGTAGTACACAGTTCCGAGTAGACCACACGTGGGTGCCACGGATGGGGCCGACGTCTCAGGTCGGCCATCTCCCCGCCCACGGGAACTGAAGCCAGGCCGCACCCGAAGGCACAGCCTCTCTTCTTTGCACACCCAAAGCTCCGTGCCTCCACCCAAGAGCCGCGGCGGGGCGTGCTTGGCCGTTCCGAGGCACAAGGATCACGCCCGCTGGAGAAGCGGCCTTCGGCTGAGGTGGGGCCTGGACGCCCACGGCCAGAGGACGGCTGGGAAGCCAGCCCTGGCACAGGACAACCAAGCCCCGGAGGGTTCCGTGCAATCCCGACGGGCAGGCCTGACACCCTGGCCCTTGGAGCCACCGCATCTTCCGAAGGTACACAACCAGTTTGCCGATTTCCCTTAGCTGCATTTGCACTGTTGACCAGCGGCGTCTAGCCGAAGAGACCAGCTGCGGTGATTCGGTACGGAGCCATTCCAATCGGATCAGAGCCCCCAGATGGGGGCTTGTCCCGGTTTGGTCACCAAGGGTTCACGCTTTGTTGCACAACTTCGCAGGGCGTTCCATGGAGTCGGTGGCCACCAAAGGCATGGCGCATTCCGGGTCGGCCGAGGCCAAACCCTCAGAGCAGGGCACGCGTAAGTCCAATGGTACCAATGCAGCACCATCTTGCCAAGCAGAGAGCTATGTCGCCATGCAGCATGTCAGTGGATAGCCCACACACTCCAGCTGTCAGATGGAAAAGACAACTCCACAGGGGCGCCACCGAGACGCGGCCCCGCAGCACCGGACTTGAGAACACCAGCGTTGCCACTGGCCCTTCCCAGCAATCTCTCCGAGAAAGCGTTCTGAGTATCATCAGCCAAGACCCTGGTACCAGCGTGTCGGAATATTAGATTCGTCTGCCTGTTCGCCACTCCTGCAAGGCAGAGCCCTGGCACCGAGCTTCACCCGAAGGGCACAGCGCCGCGCACCCCATGGCACCCAGTGGGGGACCAGCACGGCGCCAGCCGCGGGACGGGCGACCCGGAGCCAGAGGCCCCGAACTTTGCAGCCTTTGCCGTATCCGTGAGCATTGCCATCTGGCTTACAATCGACTGACCCATATTCAACGGCTGTTGGTATGGAAGCCTGCTCCACTCCAGTCCTCAACCACTCAGGCCAGCAGCAGGCCTCTGCAAGAGAGAGCCTGCATGAGCCACCAGAAAGAATACTCGCTACTGCAACCAAGATCTGCACCAAGGGATACTTCCCTCCGGGTCACCCCGGAGCCAGCACCGCGAACCCTTGCGTCTCGCCTACGCACTGCTGCACCTGCCCTGCTGCCACAGCAGCGGCGCGGTGTAAGTCAAACAACGCCTCTGGCTTGAGCATCATCCATTTTCGAAGCTGCCCGCTTCGGCAGGTGGGTTGTTACACACTCCTAAGCGGATTCCAACCTTCATGGCCACCGCCCTGCTATCTCTAGCGGACAACATCCTTTGTGGATTCTATGTATGAGCCAGCACTTGAACCCTGCAACCGCGCTCTCGGATCATCCCGCATCGCCAGCACTGCTTACCAGTAATGGCCCACATGGGGCTGCACACTGTTCCGGGTTGGGCCCCAGCGGCCTCAGCGGATGCCCGGGCAGAATGCCCCACCCCGCTGAGGCCAGAAGGCTGCCACCATCTCTCAAACACACTCAGGCACAGCGGACTGCGTTGGGCACGCCGTCGGCCAGGGATGGCCTTTGACGCGCCACACACAGACGCCGGATGCAGAGAAGTGTGCCTCCGATGCTTGCCCATTCACAGTTTGAGAATAGGTTGAGGACTGATAGACTCCCCAGAATGCCTCTCATGCATTGCTTTACCGGACAAAAGCCGCATCACGATCGACGAGTTCGGACACACTCCCAGCCCCAGCTATCCTGAGGGAAACTTGGGCGGAAACCAGCTACTAGATGGTTCGATTGGCCTTTCACCCCTATGCCCCGCTCAGACAACACGATTTGCACGTCAGGATTGCGACCGGCCTCCACCGCAGTTTCCACGGCTTCGCCGTAGCCAGGTATAGTTCACCATCTTTCGGGTCCCATGGAGGACACCTCGCACTCAGAACCAGTGTCCATTGGATTCAGGCTCGGCAGCTCTTGCATCAGATCGGTTTGCCATTGCACGCCATGGAGAAACATGCGGCACGCAGCACCATAGATCCCGCATGGATCCAAGAGGCAGCACCGCGGCGCAGAGTCCCCAGAGGCATGGCCACACGCTCTTCAGAGTCCCCAAAGGCGCGGTGAAACACAGTAGCACCGCGGAGAAAGTGGTCCGTTCGCTTTAACCAGGCAACGTTCGGGAGAATCGGCAGCTGCGGCCACTGCTGCATGCCACGCCTGGGTCGGGTCGCGGAGGCCAAACCCGGCCAAGGCGGCGGCACAGCGGGCCCCGCCACCAGTTGCTCCGTACCAGCTTTGACTACACGCACAGCATTGCCTGCGGCCTCCGATAGACTCCTTGGTCCGTGTTTCAAGACGGGCAGGGGATGTCCCTGCCTTGCCAAGCCACTCTTGACACCTTTGCACCACTGTGCACCAACCGGGGTACCGAGAGCCGGGATGAGAGACCTGGAGGGCCTGCACACCACTAGCTCTCCCACTGATTGCACCCGGCGCGGTTGGTAGGCACATGCATCCGGTGCACCACACAGGGGCACACCGGACACCCACAGGGCCATTCTGCCTTGCCACATTTGCCCTCTCGAAGGATGATGCTCCGTGACATGGGTTACGGCTCCGGGCGGGACAGCAGAGCACCAAAGAGCAAAGCCAAGCCCGGAAGCCATCCAGAATCCCAGCCAATGAAGCCTCTTCTCCGTCGGGGCATAGGTCACAGCGACCAAATGCATGCCCCCAGGTCCAGACAGGCGGAGTGCCTCTGCCAGAATGCCACTGCGAATCGATCCCACCAGAGAGTGGGGCTCTGCAGCCAGCCGCAGGCCAGACCCGAGGTCGCTTGTCCAAAAGCCGGGAAGGGCCCCACGACCGCCAATGCCTGTGCGAGAGCCACGGATGGTCCCGCCAGCCACTTCACGGTCCGGGGCCGCATCGCAATCCTCTGTGTCAGGGAAGCATCCACCACCGGTCGCCTGCCGCAGCTTCAGGCACTTTGAACCCTCTTTGCAGAGTCCTTTGCACGTTTCGATCAGTCTACTTGTTAGCTATCGGTCCCATGTCTGTATGCAGCCTTGCCACGGACATGCCTGGCCGTTTGACCTACAGTCCCAAGCAGCTCTACTCCAGGGTCTGGCGTGTGTGCACACCATGGCTAAGAACACCGACCAGTCCTCTTGACAGGAGGGCTGTAGCCCAGGTATCGCGGACCATCCCAGGCCACTCTGACTCTGGATCGGCGCCATAGTAGGTCTGTGCAGCCGTGACAGCCATCCCCATGCCAGCATTGCATCCCGGAGTGCACCCAGTGCTCACCGCATCAGGTGACCAACAACGATACGGGTAGACCGTGTCAATCTGGTTCATTCGCCATTACTGAAGCCATCGCGATTGCTGTCTCTTCCTCTGCCAAGTGATATGCTTAAATTCAGCAGGTAGCTCTCTGTGCTTCAGGTCGCCAGCCGATGGCATTGCGAAGCAATGCAACCCGATGAATCATCCATCAGGGCCGTGCACCGGGAGTGTCAAACCCATCACCCGCGGCCGGAGAAGGCCCAACACCAGCGCCGCGTGCCATGATGGTTCCAGCGCCGTGCAGGGCTTGGCCGCGGGTGATGCAACGGTTCGAATCACTCCACAATGCAGCATGCTCCAACGGTTCTCATCAACGGGCGTCCGAAGGCCAATCGGAGGGCAACACCACGGGTCTCTGTCTCCAGAGGCCGTTGGCACCGCCCCGCTCTGAGCCCGCGGAGTCGCGGCTGGGCCGCGGTCCGTGGGCTCCATGATCAAGCCTCTGCGCGCGGAGAGGTGAAGGACACCCCTCCGCGCTGCTCTGCACGCCAAATGACCCCATGATGAACATGGGATCCCGTGGCATCATTGCAGCCGTATTTGGATAACGATTCCGACTCAGACACTGAAGCATCGAAAGGGAGAAACCGGCATTGAACCGCTGGTCTCCACTTGCCTGTTGCGTTCAAAGGTAGTCATCTCCACAAAGCTCACGAGTCTCTGCATTTCGCAATTCCCGTATCGAAGGCTACTCCGTTCTTCCACATCACATGGACCAAGGCATCCACTGCAGCAGGTTGGACATCAACAACCATCTATCTCTGCTCCCTGGCGCGGGAGAGCCCTCAGCGCCGTCACCCACTGGTTGACCAGCAGGTGGCGTTGCACAAAGCTTCGACAATGATCCTGCTGCAGGTTCACCTACAGCAACCTTGTTACAACTTTTGCTTCCTCTAGCAACAGAACATCGCCCAAATTCCATGACAAGACATTGATGTGCACGAGTGCCAATCAGCTTGAGTTCCTGAGGGCTTTATCATTCTGCCATCAGTAGCAACGATGGGCGGTGTGTATAAATGGCAGGGACATAATCTGTGCAAGCTGATGACGTGCACATACCAGGCATTCCTTGTTCATGACAGATAGTTGCAAGCATCAATCCCAAACACGCATTCACAGCTGCAAAGGTTGCCCGCCCACTTCTGGGCAGGACGGTCCCATGGATGGGACACCAAGGCTTGTTCACTGGACCAGTGTAGTGCGCGTGCGGCCCAGAACATCTAGGAGCATCACAGACCTGCTGTTGGCTCTGGCTTGCGTGCACTTGGTAAACATGCACGGCACCCGAGAGAAGCAGCATACCCGGCACTCTCAGACGGGTAATCCACGAGCCCCGGTGGGACCGGCAAGCCGACCCACGGGTCAGGTGTTCCGTCCTACATGAATGCGAGACCGGGGACTATTCAGAGGCAGAGGTCTCACTCGTTATCGGAATCAACCAGACAAATCACTCCACCAATCAGGAGCGGCCATGCACCACCGTCCAGAGGATCAAGAAAGAACCCTCAATCTGTCAATCCCGACTGCGTCCTGACCTGGTAACATTCCCCGTGTTGAGTCAAATTAAGCCGCATACTCCACGCCTTGTGGTGCCATTCCATCAATTCCTTTAAGTTTCAGCCTTGAGACCGTACTCCCCCCTGAATCCGTAAGCTTTGATTTCTCGCTGCAGAGGAGTGAAACCGATGGCATCCTGTTGAGGAGATTATGGCCCACCGACACCGAGCTGACATAGTTTACAGCGGTAGACTACGATGGTATCTGATCATCTTCGCTCCCCACACTCTCGTTCTTGATCGACGAACATGCTCCAGTGGAACGCCTTTGCCGCAGTTGATCCCACAGCGGTCTGAGAATTTCACCTCTGGCGTGTCAATATCCATCACGACGAACAGACCCATCACTGCCGTTCAGAGCCAGCACCGCCCAGCTGCCCGGTGAAGGCCACCGCCGGAGCGGATAGCCTCCGGCCATCTGGGGGCACCAGCACTGCGTTGCCCTTTGCGGACCCTGAGACTCAGCAGAACAGCTGTGTCCACATATGGTCGATCCTTTGCCATCCCGCGCTGAATCATGCAATCAAGTCACGTTTGCTTTGGACGCGCTGAGTTGTTCACAGTGGCATCCATGGACGGCTCCGAGGTCGGGTCGCAAGTGACCCGCGCCCATGTCAGAGGCATGACCGCATCAGCCACCACTGAAGGAGGCTTCTTGCCGGAGCGGTCCGAACCCATGCAAAGCGGGCACGGGGACCATCTGCAGGGGGTTTGAATCCAGCAGCGCATCCACGGAGGCCGCCACCCGGCCTGACGGCCGGGAGACAGCCCCAGCAGAGCGGCCGGACGCCCTGCAGCCCCATGCCCAGGGGTTGACTACGAGCTTTTCAACAGCAGCAACATTTGTATACGCTCTTGGAGCTGGAATTACCGCAGCTGCTGGCACCAGACTTGCCCTCCAGTTGATACTCATTGCTGCGTTTGGATAGCATTCATTGCGGAGTCCCACCCACCACACAGGGTGAGCAGGGCTGCTATGGCTCGTCGCTGTCTCGCCAGACCAGTGTCGGCAGTGGACAATTTGCGCGCCTGCTGCTCGCCTTGGCAATGGTAGCCGTTTCTTAGGCTCCCTCTCCGGAATCAAACCCTGATTTCCCGTTACCCGTGATAGCCATGGTGGTCCACTACACCACCAACCAGAGCTGATAGGTCAGAGACTCACACTGTGGAGCATTCATGGTAGAACCATCTTTGCCATCACAGAAAACGGCCTGAATCACCCTTGCACGCTGCCCTGTACGGGCGCAGGTCTTGATATCGGCCAACTGCCAGTGACCCTGAACGGGCCACAGCTCTGAGCTTCCATGTATTAGCCACCCAGTTGAGGTGAATATCCGGACCGATGTCACAGGGGACCACGAGGGCCCCAAGCAACCAGTGCACAGTCATCAGATTGTCGCCGGTGTAATGAGCCATTCACAGATTCACTCTCAATCCCATGTATTCTGACACTTGCATGGCTTAGTCCTTGAGAGAAGCATATGACAACTGGCAGGATCAACCAGAATCACTCGACTGCATCATGCCCAGGAGCGACCATCGAACCCCATGAAGGGGCGTCAATGGCCTCTCCACGGTGGCTTGCCGTGAGCCACGCCCTCCGACGGACGCCCCGTGGAGGAGCCAATCCGTCGGTGACTGCATCAAACCACGGAGAACCGGAGCTCTCCAAGCGCCCGTGCATGTGCATGCACGGGCCGCGTCTCGGAACCCGCCGGAGATGGGACTCCGGCGGGGGGCGATCTCGGATCCATGGCCAGAGGTGGCGCGCACCCCATGGCCGACAGCCAAGGCTGTACCAACTCACGATCGAATGCCTCTGCATCATCTCCGTTGCCCCGCCGCAGGGCAGCCTCGCGAGGGCTGCGCCGCAGCGGGATCGATACAACCAGAACGGGTCTTATCCACGTGGGGGCTGGGTTGATTTGTATAGCGGAGGTTGCAGCCTGCCTCACGCTGTGACCCAGGATCGCCTCCGGCGGTCTCGGGGCCGGGGCGCCATGCGACGCCGCCGGGGGCCTCCCCTTACATAGTAACAACGGGCCCCGCGGAACGGGAGCTTTCCTCGCGCGATTCGGCCGGGCGAGCCGAAACGGGGATCCATGAAGGCTGCACAGGACATCCGGCTGGGATGGTGACGGGCTGACCCAGGATCGCCTCCGGCGGTCTCGGGGCCGGGGCGCCATGCGACGCCGCCGGGGGCCTCCCCTTACATAGTAACAAACGGGCCCCGCGGAACGGGAGCTTTCCTCGCGCGATTCGGCCGGGCGAGCCGAAACGGGGATCCATGAAGGCTGCACAGGACATCCGGCTGGGATGGTGACGGGCTGACCCAGGATCGCCTCCGGCGGTCTCGGGGCCGGGGCGCCATGCGACGCCGCCGGGGGCCTCCCCTTACATAGTAACAAACGGGCCCCGCGGAACGGGAGCTTTCCTCGCGCGATTCGGCCGGGCGAGCCGAAACGGGGATCCATGAAGGCTGCACTGGGCAAGCACTGGAATCACCACGTGGAGGCCTGCTCCGCGCGATGATCCCAGTGCCAGCCCTTGACCAGAGGCAGAGAACCCACAGCATGCGGGGCCACTGCGGCTCACAGGCTCGGACCGGTACTAGTCTCATACGATTCATCTCCGGTGAAGCAACTTCCTCGCCTTAGTACACCAGCCCATGAGAGTCACGTGATATGCATGCGGGACCGTGTCCAAAGAGGCATGCACAATGGTAGGCCCGGAAGCCCACCATCAATGTCACGCTATCTCATGCAACCTTGCCGCGGAATGTTTCGACTGCATCACTGCTGACTGGAGGGCGATGCCTCGGATCCAAAACCATAGAAAGCCATGCGATTGTCCAATCACGTCATCTTGCCTCCTCCGACCGGAGGCGTGCGCTGCTCTCGCTGTGCCGCGGCGAGGCCTCCGTGGGCCCTTCGAAGGACGTCACCAGAGACTGAAGCCCAGGCCTCTTCACGGCATTCGAGACGCACGCCCCGGCATTGGCCATCGGAGATCCAACCCCGCGCGGAACGCAGGGCACGCTAGCCTTATTTGACAGTGCTTGTCCAAAGTTCGGTATGCGGAGGCGATCGGGCACTGAGCCCCATGGGGTGTTTGTCGGACACTCTGGTACAGGATGCACCGAGTCGCACGAAGCCATGCGCTCGGATGCTGCTGCCCCATGGGTGTGCACACGCCGGGTGCCCGGTTCAGACTTAGATGCTTTCAGCCAATATCCGCCATGTGTAGACTAGCAAGCCCCGGCCGCTCAGCCGACCACAGAAACCAGAGGCATGGCACGAGGGTTCCTCTCGTACTACCACGCGCTGCCGTCGTCAAACCCAATCATCACAAGTGTGAAGGCAATCGCGAAGGATCGCCGTCGAGAAGCAAACCGTGCTCATCGGGAGTTCTGAAGACAGAATAGCGGCCGTTGCAGGAGGGTAAAACCAACCTGTCTCACGACGGTCTAAACCCAGCTCACGTTCCCTGTTGGTGGGTGAACAATCCAACTCTTCTACTCGGCTGCAGGTGAGAAGCTAGGAAGAGCCGACATCGAAGGATCAAAAAGCAACGTCGCTTCGAACGCTTGGCTGCCACAAGCCAGTTATCCCTGTGGTAATTTTTCTGACACCTCTGGGCTTCAATATCCGGAACTCGCGTGCTTGACCAAAGGATCGCAAGGCCACGCTTGCACATTGTGGACTCTTACTGAAAGTGACTGCATCAGCAGTGCCTTTGACCTGCTCCTCTGTGAGGGGTTTCCGTCCCGCCTGAGCAGTGCTTCGGGACACCTGCGTTGTCCTGTAACAGGTGTGCCGCCCCAGCCAAACTCCCCATCTGAGCAGTGTCCCGAAGCTGCGGCGAACAAAGCACCTGGGTCGCACACGGGCCCGAGGGCCCGGAACTGTGCTTGGCACACGAAGCGGTGAGGCCGTGAGGCACGACGCAAGGGACGTGCCTCTAGGTCGGGCACCAAGAGGTGCCAGCGGCTGCCGTACCCGAATCATCCGATTAGTAAAGCGGCTGTGGAGGTAGTGGTATTTCATTGCAAGCTTGCGCGTAGCAGCGCGGAGCCTCATCATATCCAGAAGGACGGAAGAGCCGACAGTCGAGATGGCCGCGAAGGCCATGATCAATGCCATGAGTTGGCGCGCACTTCCCACCTGTGCTACACCCTCCATGCTGCTGCACTCTGTCAGACTAGAGTCAAACTCAACAGGGTCTTCTTTCCCCGCTGGAACACCCAAGCCCGTTCCCTTGGCGGTTGGTTCACCAGCCAGCATCTAGGGACAGCAGGAATCTCGTTGATCCATTCATGCGCGTCAATAATCAGTCGACGAGGCATTTGGCTACCTTAAGAGAGTCATAGTTACTCCCGCCGTTTACCCGCGCTTGGCTAAATCTCTTTGCATTGACAATCAGAGCACTGGGCAGAAGTCACCTCGCGGAACCAGCCAGCAGGTCCCATCGCAAAGCTGTGTTTCAATTAAACAGTCAGATTCCCCTGCGTAGTACACAGTTCCGAGTAGACCACACGTGGGTGCCACGGATGGGGCCGACGTCTCAGGTCGGCCATCTCCCCGCCCACGGGAACTGAAGCCAGGCCGCACCCGAAGGCACAGCCTCTCTTCTTTGCACACCCAAAGCTCCGTGCCTCCACCCAAGAGCCGCGGCGGGGCGTGCTTGGCCGTTCCGAGGCACAAGGATCACGCCCGCTGGAGAAGCGGCCTTCGGCTGAGGTGGGGCCTGGACGCCCACGGCCAGAGGACGGCTGGGAAGCCAGCCCTGGCACAGGACAACCAAGCCCCGGAGGGTTCCGTGCAATCCCGACGGGCAGGCCTGACACCCTGGCCCTTGGAGCCACCGCATCTTCCGAAGGTACACAACCAGTTTGCCGATTTCCCTTAGCTGCATTTGCACTGTTGACCAGCGGCGTCTAGCCGAAGAGACCAGCTGCGGTGATTCGGTACGGAGCCATTCCAATCGGATCAGAGCCCCCAGATGGGGGCTTGTCCCGGTTTGGTCACCAAGGGTTCACGCTTTGTTGCACAACTTCGCAGGGCGTTCCATGGAGTCGGTGGCCACCAAAGGCATGGCGCATTCCGGGTCGGCCGAGGCCAAACCCTCAGAGCAGGGCACGCGTAAGTCCAATGGTACCAATGCAGCACCATCTTGCCAAGCAGAGAGCTATGTCGCCATGCAGCATGTCAGTGGATAGCCCACACACTCCAGCTGTCAGATGGAAAAGACAACTCCACAGGGGCGCCACCGAGACGCGGCCCCGCAGCACCGGACTTGAGAACACCAGCGTTGCCACTGGCCCTTCCCAGCAATCTCTCCGAGAAAGCGTTCTGAGTATCATCAGCCAAGACCCTGGTACCAGCGTGTCGGAATATTAGATTCGTCTGCCTGTTCGCCACTCCTGCAAGGCAGAGCCCTGGCACCGAGCTTCACCCGAAGGGCACAGCGCCGCGCACCCCATGGCACCCAGTGGGGGACCAGCACGGCGCCAGCCGCGGGACGGGCGACCCGGAGCCAGAGGCCCCGAACTTTGCAGCCTTTGCCGTATCCGTGAGCATTGCCATCTGGCTTACAATCGACTGACCCATATTCAACGGCTGTTGGTATGGAAGCCTGCTCCACTCCAGTCCTCAACCACTCAGGCCAGCAGCAGGCCTCTGCAAGAGAGAGCCTGCATGAGCCACCAGAAAGAATACTCGCTACTGCAACCAAGATCTGCACCAAGGGATACTTCCCTCCGGGTCACCCCGGAGCCAGCACCGCGAACCCTTGCGTCTCGCCTACGCACTGCTGCACCTGCCCTGCTGCCACAGCAGCGGCGCGGTGTAAGTCAAACAACGCCTCTGGCTTGAGCATCATCCATTTTCGAAGCTGCCCGCTTCGGCAGGTGGGTTGTTACACACTCCTAAGCGGATTCCAACCTTCATGGCCACCGCCCTGCTATCTCTAGCGGACAACATCCTTTGTGGATTCTATGTATGAGCCAGCACTTGAACCCTGCAAACCGCGCTCTCGGATCATCCCGCATCGCCAGCACTGCTTACCAGTAATGGCCCACATGGGGCTGCACACTGTTCCGGGTTGGGCCCCAGCGGCCTCAGCGGATGCCCGGGCAGAATGCCCCACCCCGCTGAGGCCAGAAGGCTGCCACCATCTCTCAAACACACTCAGGCACAGCGGACTGCGTTGGGCACGCCGTCGGCCAGGGATGGCCTTTGACGCGCCACACACAGACGCCGGATGCAGAGAAGTGTGCCTCCGATGCTTGCCCATTCACAGTTTGAGAATAGGTTGAGGACTGATAGACTCCCCAGAATGCCTCTCATGCATTGCTTACCGGACAAAAGCCGCATCACGATCGACGAGTTCGGACACACTCCCAGCCCCAGCTATCCTGAGGGAAACTTGGGCGGAAACCAGCTACTAGATGGTTCGATTGGCCTTTCACCCCTATGCCCCGCTCAGACAACACGATTTGCACGTCAGGATTGCGACCGGCCTCCACCGCAGTTTCCCACGGCTTCGCCGTAGCCAGGTATAGTTCACCATCTTTCGGGTCCCATGGAGGACACCTCGCACTCAGAACCAGTGTCCATTGGATTCAGGCTCGGCAGCTCTTGCATCAGATCGGTTTGCCATTGCACGCCATGGAGAAACATGCGGCACGCAGCACCATAGATCCCGCATGGATCCAAGAGGCAGCACCGCGGCGCAGAGTCCCCAGAGGCATGGCCACACGCTCTTCAGAGTCCCCAAAGGCGCGGTGAAACACAGTAGCACCGCGGAGAAAGTGGTCCGTTCGCTTTAACCAGGCAACGTTCGGGAGAATCGGCAGCTGCGGCCACTGCTGCATGCCACGCCTGGGTCGGGTCGCGGAGGCCAAACCCGGCCCAAGGCGGCGGCACAGCGGGCCCCGCCACCAGTTGCTCCGTACCAGCTTTGACTACACGCACAGCATTGCCTGCGGCCTCCGATAGACTCCTTGGTCCGTGTTTCAAGACGGGCAGGGGATGTCCCTGCCTTGCCAAGCCACTCTTGACACCTTTGCACCACTGTGCACCAACCGGGGTACCGAGAGCCGGGATGAGAGACCTGGAGGGCCTGCACACCACTAGCTCTCCCACTGATTGCACCCGGCGCGGTTGGTAGGCACATGCATCCGGTGCACCACACAGGGGCACACCGGACACCCACAGGGCCATTCTGCCTTGCCACATTTGCCCTCTCGAAGGATGATGCTCCGTGACATGGGTTACGGCTCCGGGCGGGACAGCAGAGCACCAAAGAGCAAAGCCAAGCCCGGAAGCCATCCAGAATCCCAGCCAATGAAGCCTCTTCTCCGTCGGGGCATAGGTCACAGCGACCAAATGCATGCCCCCAGGTCCAGACAGGCGGAGTGCCTCTGCCAGAATGCCACTGCGAATCGATCCCACCAGAGAGTGGGGCTCTGCAGCCAGCCGCAGGCCAGACCCGAGGTCGCTTGTCCAAAAGCCGGGAAGGGCCCCACGACCGCCAATGCCTGTGCGAGAGCCACGGATGGTCCCGCCAGCCACTTCACGGTCCGGGGCCGCATCGCAATCCTCTGTGTCAGGGAAGCATCCACCACCGGTCGCCTGCCGCAGCTTCAGGCACTTTGAACCCTCTTTGCAGAGTCCTTTGCACGTTTCGATCAGTCTACTTGTTAGCTATCGGTCCCATGTCTGTATGCAGCCTTGCCACGGACATGCCTGGCCGTTTGACCTACAGTCCCAAGCAGCTCTACTCCAGGGTCTGGCGTGTGTGCACACCATGGCTAAGAACACCGACCAGTCCTCTTGACAGGAGGGCTGTAGCCCAGGTATCGCGGACCATCCCAGGCCACTCTGACTCTGGATCGGCGCCATAGTAGGTCTGTGCAGCCGTGACAGCCATCCCCATGCCAGCATTGCATCCCGGAGTGCACCCAGTGCTCACCGCATCAGGTGACCAACAACGATACGGGTAGACCGTGTCAATCTGGTTCATTCGCCATTACTGAAGCCATCGCGATTGCTGTCTCTTCCTCTGCCAAGTGATATGCTTAAATTCAGCAGGTAGCTCTCTGTGCTTCAGGTCGCCAGCCGATGGCATTGCGAAGCAATGCAACCCGATGAATCATCCATCAGGGCCGTGCACCGGGAGTGTCAAACCCATCACCCGCGGCCGGAGAAGGCCCAACACCAGCGCCGCGTGCCATGATGGTTCCAGCGCCGTGCAGGGCTTGGCCGCGGGTGATGCAACGGTTCGAATCACTCCACAATGCAGCATGCTCCAACGGTTCTCATCAACGGGCGTCCGAAGGCCAATCGGAGGGCAACACCACGGGTCTCTGTCTCCAGAGGCCGTTGGCACCGCCCCGCTCTGAGCCCGCGGAGTCGCGGCTGGGCCGCGGTCCGTGGGCTCCATGATCAAGCCTCTGCGCGCGGAGAGGTGAAGGACACCCCTCCGCGCTGCTCTGCACGCCAAATGACCCCATGATGAACATGGGATCCCGTGGCATCATTGCAGCCGTATTGGATAACGATTCCGACTCAGACACTGAAGCATCGAAAGGGAGAAACCGGCATTGAACCGCTGGTCTCCACTTGCCTGTTGCGTTCAAAGGTAGTCATCTCCACAAAGCTCACGAGTCTCTGCATTTCGCAATTCCCGTATCGAAGGCTACTCCGTTCTTCCACATCACATGGACCAAGGCATCCACTGCAGCAGGTTGGACATCAACAACCATCTATCTCTGCTCCCTGGCGCGGGAGAGCCCTCAGCGCCGTCACCCACTGGTTGACCAGCAGGTGGCGTTGCACAAAGCTTCGACAATGATCCTGCTGCAGGTTCACCTACAGCAACCTTGTTACAACTTTTGCTTCCTCTAGCAACAGAACATCGCCCAAATTCCATGACAAGACATTGATGTGCACGAGTGCCAATCAGCTTGAGTTCCTGAGGGCTTTATCATTCTGCCATCAGTAGCAACGATGGGCGGTGTGTATAAATGGCAGGGACATAATCTGTGCAAGCTGATGACGTGCACATACCAGGCATTCCTTGTTCATGACAGATAGTTGCAAGCATCAATCCCAAACACGCATTCACAGCTGCAAAGGTTGCCCGCCCACTTCTGGGCAGGACGGTCCCATGGATGGACACCAAGGCTTGTTCACTGGACCAGTGTAGTGCGCGTGCGGCCCAGAACATCTAGGAGCATCACAGACCTGCTGTTGGCTCTGGCTTGCGTGCACTTGGTAAACATGCACGGCACCCGAGAGAAGCAGCATACCCGGCACTCTCAGACGGGTAATCCACGAGCCCCGGTGGGACCGGCAAGCCGACCCACGGGTCAGGTGTTCCGTCCTACATGAATGCGAGACCGGGGACTATTCAGAGGCAGAGGTCTCACTCGTTATCGGAATCAACCAGACAAATCACTCCACCAATCAGGAGCGGCCATGCACCACCGTCCAGAGGATCAAGAAAGAACCCTCAATCTGTCAATCCCGACTGCGTCCTGACCTGGTAACATTCCCCGTGTTGAGTCAAATTAAGCCGCATACTCCACGCCTTGTGGTGCCATTCCATCAATTCCTTTAAGTTTCAGCCTTGAGACCGTACTCCCCCCTGAATCCGTAAGCTTTGATTTCTCGCTGCAGAGGAGTGAAACCGATGGCATCCTGTTGAGGAGATTATGGCCCACCGACACCGAGCTGACATAGTTTACAGCGGTAGACTACGATGGTATCTGATCATCTTCGCTCCCCACACTCTCGTTCTTGATCGACGAACATGCTCCAGTGGAACGCCTTTGCCGCAGTTGATCCCACAGCGGTCTGAGAATTTCACCTCTGGCGTGTCAATATCCATCACGACGAACAGACCCATCACTGCCGTTCAGAGCCAGCACCGCCCAGCTGCCCGGTGAAGGCCACCGCCGGAGCGGATAGCCTCCGGCCATCTGGGGGCACCAGCACTGCGTTGCCCTTTGCGGACCCTGAGACTCAGCAGAACAGCTGTGTCCACATATGGTCGATCCTTTGCCATCCCGCGCTGAATCATGCAATCAAGTCACGTTTGCTTTGGACGCGCTGAGTTGTTCACAGTGGCATCCATGGACGGCTCCGAGGTCGGGTCGCAAGTGACCCGCGCCCATGTCAGAGGCATGACCGCATCAGCCACCACTGAAGGAGGCTTCTTGCCGGAGCGGTCCGAACCCATGCAAAGCGGGCACGGGGACCATCTGCAGGGGGTTTGAATCCAGCAGCGCATCCACGGAGGCCGCCACCCGGCCTGACGGCCGGGAGACAGCCCCAGCAGAGCGGCCGGACGCCCTGCAGCCCCATGCCCAGGGGTTGACTACGAGCTTTTCAACAGCAGCAACATTTGTATACGCTCTTGGAGCTGGAATTACCGCAGCTGCTGGCACCAGACTTGCCCTCCAGTTGATACTCATTGCTGCGTTTGGATAGCATTCATTGCGGAGTCCCACCCACCACACAGGGTGAGCAGGGCTGCTATGGCTCGTCGCTGTCTCGCCAGACCAGTGTCGGCAGTGGACAATTTGCGCGCCTGCTGCTCGCCTTGGCAATGGTAGCCGTTTCTTAGGCTCCCTCTCCGGAATCAAACCCTGATTTCCCGTTACCCGTGATAGCCATGGTGGTCCACTACACCACCAACCAGAGCTGATAGGTCAGAGACTCACACTGTGGAGCATTCATGGTAGAACCATCTTTGCCATCACAGAAAACGGCCCTGAATCACCCTTGCACGCTGCCCTGTACGGGCGCAGGTCTTGATATCGGCCAACTGCCAGTGACCCTGAACGGGCCCACAGCTCTGAGCTTCCATGTATTAGCCACCCAGTTGAGGTGAATATCCGGACCGATGTCACAGGGGACCACGAGGGCCCCAAGCAACCAGTGCACAGTCATCAGATTGTCGCCGGTGTAATGAGCCATTCACAGATTCACTCTCAATCCCATGTATTCTGACACTTGCATGGCTTAGTCCTTGAGAGAAGCATATGACAACTGGCAGGATCAACCAGAATCACTCGACTGCATCATGCCCAGGAGCGACCATCGAACCCCATGAAGGGGCGTCAATGGCCTCTCCACGGTGGCTTGCCGTGAGCCACGCCCTCCGACGGACGCCCCGTGGAGGAGCCAATCCGTCGGTGACTGCATCAAACCACGGAGAACCGGAGCTCTCCAAGCGCCCGTGCATGTGCATGCACGGGCCGCGTCTCGGAAACCCGCCGGAGATGGACTCCGGCGGGGGGCGATCTCGGATCCATGGCCAGAGGTGGCGCGCACCCCATGGCCGACAGCCAAGGCTGTACCAACTCACGATCGAATGCCTCTGCATCATCTCCGTTGCCCCGGCCGCAGGGCAGCCTCGCGAGGGCTGCGCCGCAGCGGGATCGATACAACCAGAACGGGTCTTATCCACGTGGGGGCTGGGTTGATTTGTATAGCGGAGGTTGCAGCCTGCCTCACGCTGTGACCCAGGATCGCCTCCGGCGGTCTCGGGGCCGGGGCGCCATGCGACGCCGCCGGGGGCCTCCCCTTACATAGTAACAAACGGGCCCCGCGGAACGGGAGCTTTCCTCGCGCGATTCGGCCGGGCGAGCCGAAACGGGGATCCATGAAGGCTGCACAGGACATCCGGCTGGGATGGTGACGGGCTGACCCAGGATCGCCTCCGGCGGTCTCGGGGCCGGGGCGCCATGCGACGCCGCCGGGGGCCTCCCCTTACATAGTAACAAACGGGCCCCGCGGAACGGGAGCTTTCCTCGCGCGATTCGGCCGGGCGAGCCGAAACGGGGATCCATGAAGGCTGCACTGGGCAAGCACTGGAATCACCACGTGGAGGCCTGCTCCGCGCGATGATCCCAGTGCCAGCCCTTGACCAGAGGCAGAGAACCCACAGCATGCGGGGCCACTGCGGCTCACAGGCTCGGACCGGTACTAGTCTCATACGATTCATCTCCGGTGAAGCAACTTCCTCGCCTTAGTACACCAGCCCATGAGAGTCACGTGATATGCATGCGGGACCGTGTCCAAAGAGGCATGCACAATGGTAGGCCCGGAAGCCCACCATCAATGTCACGCTATCTCATGCAACCTTGCCGCGGAATGTTTCGACTGCATCACTGCTGACTGGAGGGCGATGCCTCGGATCCAAAACCATAGAAAGCCATGCGATTGTCCAATCACGTCATCTTGCCTCCTCCGACCGGAGGCGTGCGCTGCTCTCGCTGTGCCGCGGCGAGGCCTCCGTGGGCCCTTCGAAGGACGTCACCAGAGACTGAAGCCCAGGCCTCTTCACGGCATTCGAGACGCACGCCCCGGCATTGGCCATCGGAGATCCAACCCCGCGCGGAACGCAGGGCACGCTAGCCTTATTTGACAGTGCTTGTCCAAAGTTCGGTATGCGGAGGCGATCGGGCACTGAGCCCCATGGGGTGTTTGTCGGACACTCTGGTACAGGATGCACCGAGTCGCACGAAGCCATGCGCTCGGATGCTGCTGCCCCATGGGGTGTGCACACGCCGGGTGCCCGGTTCAGACTTAGATGCTTTCAGCCAATATCCGCCATGTGTAGACTAGCAAGCCCCGGCCGCTCAGCCGACCACAGAAACCAGAGGCATGGCACGAGGGTTCCTCTCGTACTACCACGCGCTGCCGTCGTCAAACCCAATCATCACAAGTGTGAAGGCAATCGCGAAGGATCGCCGTCGAGAAGCAAACCGTGCTCATCGGGAGTTCTGAAGACAGAATAGCGGCCGTTGCAGGAGGGTAAAACCAACCTGTCTCACGACGGTCTAAACCCAGCTCACGTTCCCTGTTGGTGGGTGAACAATCCAACTCTTCTACTCGGCTGCAGGTGAGAAGCTAGGAAGAGCCGACATCGAAGGATCAAAAAGCAACGTCGCTTCGAACGCTTGGCTGCCACAAGCCAGTTATCCCTGTGGTAATTTTTCTGACACCTCTGGCTTCAATATCCGGAACTCGCGTGCTTGACCAAAGGATCGCAAGGCCACGCTTGCACATTGTGGACTCTTACTGAAAGTGACTGCATCAGCAGTGCCTTTGACCTGCTCCTCTGTGAGGGGTTTCCGTCCCGCCTGAGCAGTGCTTCGGGACACCTGCGTTGTCCTGTAACAGGTGTGCCGCCCCAGCCAAACTCCCCATCTGAGCAGTGTCCCGAAGCTGCGGCGAACAAAGCACCTGGGTCGCACACGGGCCCGAGGGCCCGGAACTGTGCTTGGCACACGAAGCGGTGAGGCCGTGAGGCACGACGCAAGGGACGTGCCTCTAGGTCGGGCACCAAGAGGTGCCAGCGGCTGCCGTACCCGAATCATCCGATTAGTAAAGCGGCTGTGGAGGTAGTGGTATTTCATTGCAAGCTTGCGCGTAGCAGCGCGGAGCCCTCATCATATCCAGAAGGACGGAAGAGCCGACAGTCGAGATGGCCGCGAAGGCCATGATCAATGCCATGAGTTGGCGCGCACTTCCCACCTGTGCTACACCCTCCATGCTGCTGCACTCTGTCAGACTAGAGTCAAACTCAACAGGGTCTTCTTTCCCCGCTGGAACACCCAAGCCCGTTCCCTTGGCGGTTGGTTCACCAGCCAGCATCTAGGGACAGCAGGAATCTCGTTGATCCATTCATGCGCGTCAATAATCAGTCGACGAGGCATTTGGCTACCTTAAGAGAGTCATAGTTACTCCCGCCGTTTACCCGCGCTTGGCTAAATCTCTTTGCATTGACAATCAGAGCACTGGGCAGAAGTCACCTCGCGGAACCAGCCAGCAGGTCCCATCGCAAAGCTGTGTTTCAATTAAACAGTCAGATTCCCCTGCGTAGTACACAGTTCCGAGTAGACCACACGTGGGTGCCACGGATGGGGCCGACGTCTCAGGTCGGCCATCTCCCCGCCCACGGGAACTGAAGCCAGGCCGCACCCGAAGGCACAGCCTCTCTTCTTTGCACACCCAAAGCTCCGTGCCTCCACCCAAGAGCCGCGGCGGGGCGTGCTTGGCCGTTCCGAGGCACAAGGATCACGCCCGCTGGAGAAGCGGCCTTCGGCTGAGGTGGGGCCTGGACGCCCACGGCCAGAGGACGGCTGGGAAGCCAGCCCTGGCACAGGACAACCAAGCCCCGGAGGGTTCCGTGCAATCCCGACGGGCAGGCCTGACACCCTGGCCCTTGGAGCCACCGCATCTTCCGAAGGTACACAACCAGTTTGCCGATTTCCCTTAGCTGCATTTGCACTGTTGACCAGCGGCGTCTAGCCGAAGAGACCAGCTGCGGTGATTCGGTACGGAGCCATTCCAATCGGATCAGAGCCCCCAGATGGGGGCTTGTCCCGGTTTGGTCACCAAGGGTTCACGCTTTGTTGCACAACTTCGCAGGGCGTTCCATGGAGTCGGTGGCCACCAAAGGGCATGGCGCATTCCGGGTCGGCCGAGGCCAAACCCTCAGAGCAGGGCACGCGTAAGTCCAATGGTACCAATGCAGCACCATCTTGCCAAGCAGAGAGCTATGTCGCCATGCAGCATGTCAGTGGATAGCCCACACACTCCAGCTGTCAGATGGAAAAGACAACTCCACAGGGGCGCCACCGAGACGCGGCCCCGCAGCACCGGACTTGAGAACACCAGCGTTGCCACTGGCCCTTCCCAGCAATCTCTCCGAGAAAGCGTTCTGAGTATCATCAGCCAAGACCCTGGTACCAGCGTGTCGGAATATTAGATTCGTCTGCCTGTTCGCCACTCCTGCAAGGCAGAGCCCTGGCACCGAGCTTCACCCGAAGGGCACAGCGCCGCGCACCCCATGGCACCCAGTGGGGGACCAGCACGGCGCCAGCCGCGGGACGGGCGACCCGGAGCCAGAGGCCCCGAACTTTGCAGCCTTTGCCGTATCCGTGAGCATTGCCATCTGGCTTACAATCGACTGACCCATATTCAACGGCTGTTGGTATGGAAGCCTGCTCCACTCCAGTCCTCAACCACTCAGGCCAGCAGCAGGCCTCTGCAAGAGAGAGCCTGCATGAGCCACCAGAAAGAATACTCGCTACTGCAACCAAGATCTGCACCAAGGGATACTTCCCTCCGGGTCACCCCGGAGCCAGCACCGCGAACCCTTGCGTCTCGCCTACGCACTGCTGCACCTGCCCTGCTGCCACAGCAGCGGCGCGGTGTAAGTCAAACAACGCCTCTGGCTTGAGCATCATCCATTTTCGAAGCTGCCCGCTTCGGCAGGTGGGTTGTTACACACTCCTAAGCGGATTCCAAACCTTCATGGCCACCGCCCTGCTATCTCTAGCGGACAACATCCTTTGTGGATTCTATGTATGAGCCAGCACTTGAACCCTGCAACCGCGCTCTCGGATCATCCCGCATCGCCAGCACTGCTTACCAGTAATGGCCCACATGGGGCTGCACACTGTTCCGGGTTGGGCCCCAGCGGCCTCAGCGGATGCCCGGGCAGAATGCCCCACCCCGCTGAGGCCAGAAGGCTGCCACCATCTCTCAAACACACTCAGGCACAGCGGACTGCGTTGGGCACGCCGTCGGCCAGGGATGGCCTTTGACGCGCCACACACAGACGCCGGATGCAGAGAAGTGTGCCTCCGATGCTTGCCCATTCACAGTTTGAGAATAGGTTGAGGACTGATAGACTCCCCAGAATGCCTCTCATGCATTGCTTTACCGGACAAAAGCCGCATCACGATCGACGAGTTCGGACACACTCCCAGCCCCAGCTATCCTGAGGGAAACTTGGGCGGAAACCAGCTACTAGATGGTTCGATTGGCCTTTCACCCCTATGCCCCGCTCAGACAACACGATTTGCACGTCAGGATTGCGACCGGCCTCCACCGCAGTTTCCCACGGCTTCGCCGTAGCCAGGTATAGTTCACCATCTTTCGGGTCCCATGGAGGACACCTCGCACTCAGAACCAGTGTCCATTGGATTCAGGCTCGGCAGCTCTTGCATCAGATCGGTTTGCCATTGCACGCCATGGAGAAACATGCGGCACGCAGCACCATAGATCCCGCATGGATCCAAGAGGCAGCACCGCGGCGCAGAGTCCCCAGAGGCATGGCCACACGCTCTTCAGAGTCCCCAAAGGCGCGGTGAAACACAGTAGCACCGCGGAGAAAGTGGTCCGTTCGCTTTAACCAGGCAACGTTCGGGAGAATCGGCAGCTGCGGCCACTGCTGCATGCCACGCCTGGGTCGGGTCGCGGAGGCCAAACCCGGCCAAGGCGGCGGCACAGCGGGCCCCGCCACCAGTTGCTCCGTACCAGCTTTGACTACACGCACAGCATTGCCTGCGGCCTCCGATAGACTCCTTGGTCCGTGTTTCAAGACGGGCAGGGGATGTCCCTGCCTTGCCAAGCCACTCTTGACACCTTTGCACCACTGTGCACCAACCGGGGTACCGAGAGCCGGGATGAGAGACCTGGAGGGCCTGCACACCACTAGCTCTCCCACTGATTGCACCCGGCGCGGTTGGTAGGCACATGCATCCGGTGCACCACACAGGGGCACACCGGACACCCACAGGGCCATTCTGCCTTGCCACATTTGCCCTCTCGAAGGATGATGCTCCGTGACATGGGTTACGGCTCCGGGCGGGACAGCAGAGCACCAAAGAGCAAAGCCAAGCCCGGAAGCCATCCAGAATCCCAGCCAATGAAGCCTCTTCTCCGTCGGGGCATAGGTCACAGCGACCAAATGCATGCCCCCAGGTCCAGACAGGCGGAGTGCCTCTGCCAGAATGCCACTGCGAATCGATCCCACCAGAGAGTGGGGCTCTGCAGCCAGCCGCAGGCCAGACCCGAGGTCGCTTGTCCAAAAGCCGGGAAGGGCCCCACGACCGCCAATGCCTGTGCGAGAGCCACGGATGGTCCCGCCAGCCACTTCACGGTCCGGGGCCGCATCGCAATCCTCTGTGTCAGGGAAGCATCCACCACCGGTCGCCTGCCGCAGCTTCAGGCACTTTGAACCCTCTTTGCAGAGTCCTTTGCACGTTTCGATCAGTCTACTTGTTAGCTATCGGTCCCATGTCTGTATGCAGCCTTGCCACGGACATGCCTGGCCGTTTGACCTACAGTCCCAAGCAGCTCTACTCCAGGGTCTGGCGTGTGTGCACACCATGGCTAAGAACACCGACCAGTCCTCTTGACAGGAGGGCTGTAGCCCAGGTATCGCGGACCATCCCAGGCCACTCTGACTCTGGATCGGCGCCATAGTAGGTCTGTGCAGCCGTGACAGCCATCCCCATGCCAGCATTGCATCCCGGAGTGCACCCAGTGCTCACCGCATCAGGTGACCAACAACGATACGGGTAGACCGTGTCAATCTGGTTCATTCGCCATTACTGAAGCCATCGCGATTGCTGTCTCTTCCTCTGCCAAGTGATATGCTTAAATTCAGCAGGTAGCTCTCTGTGCTTCAGGTCGCCAGCCGATGGCATTGCGAAGCAATGCAACCCGATGAATCATCCATCAGGGCCGTGCACCGGGAGTGTCAAACCCATCACCCGCGGCCGGAGAAGGCCCAACACCAGCGCCGCGTGCCATGATGGTTCCAGCGCCGTGCAGGGCTTGGCCGCGGGTGATGCAACGGTTCGAATCACTCCACAATGCAGCATGCTCCAACGGTTCTCATCAACGGGCGTCCGAAGGCCAATCGGAGGGCAACACCACGGGTCTCTGTCTCCAGAGGCCGTTGGCACCGCCCCGCTCTGAGCCCGCGGAGTCGCGGCTGGGCCGCGGTCCGTGGGCTCCATGATCAAGCCTCTGCGCGCGGAGAGAGGGAAGGACACCCCTCCGCGCTGCTCTGCACGCCAAATGACCCCATGATGAACATGGGATCCCGTGGCATCATTGCAGCCGTATTGGATAACGATTCCGACTCAGACACTGAAGCATCGAAAGGGAGAAACCGGCATTGAACCGCTGGTCTCCACTTGCCTGTTGCGTTCAAAGGTAGTCATCTCCACAAAGCTCACGAGTCTCTGCATTTCGCAATTCCCGTATCGAAGGCTACTCCGTTCTTCCACATCACATGGACCAAGGCATCCACTGCAGCAGGTTGGACATCAACAACCATCTATCTCTGCTCCCTGGCGCGGGAGAGCCCTCAGCGCCGTCACCCACTGGTTGACCAGCAGGTGGCGTTGCACAAAGCTTCGACAATGATCCTGCTGCAGGTTCACCTACAGCAACCTTGTTACAACTTTTGCTTCCTCTAGCAACAGAACATCGCCCAAATTCCATGACAAGACATTGATGTGCACGAGTGCCAATCAGCTTGAGTTCCTGAGGGCTTTATCATTCTGCCATCAGTAGCAACGATGGGCGGTGTGTATAAATGGCAGGACATAATCTGTGCAAGCTGATGACGTGCACATACCAGGCATTCCTTGTTCATGACAGATAGTTGCAAGCATCAATCCCAAACACGCATTCACAGCTGCAAAGGTTGCCCGCCCACTTCTGGGCAGGACGGTCCCATGGATGGGACACCAAGGCTTGTTCACTGGACCAGTGTAGTGCGCGTGCGGCCCAGAACATCTAGGAGCATCACAGACCTGCTGTTGGCTCTGGCTTGCGTGCACTTGGTAAACATGCACGGCACCCGAGAGAAGCAGCATACCCGGCACTCTCAGACGGGTAATCCACGAGCCCCGGTGGGACCGGCAAGCCGACCCACGGGTCAGGTGTTCCGTCCTACATGAATGCGAGACCGGGGACTATTCAGAGGCAGAGGTCTCACTCGTTATCGGAATCAACCAGACAAATCACTCCACCAATCAGGAGCGCCATGCACCACCGTCCAGAGGATCAAGAAAGAACCCTCAATCTGTCAATCCCGACTGCGTCCTGACCTGGTAACATTCCCCGTGTTGAGTCAAATTAAGCCGCATACTCCACGCCTTGTGGTGCCATTCCATCAATTCCTTTAAGTTTCAGCCTTGAGACCGTACTCCCCCCTGAATCCGTAAGCTTTGATTTCTCGCTGCAGAGGAGTGAAACCGATGGCATCCTGTTGAGGAGATTATGGCCCACCAACACCGAGCTGACATAGTTTACAGCGGTAGACTACGATGGTATCTGATCATCTTCGCTCCCCACACTCTCGTTCTTGATCGACGAACATGCTCCAGTGGAACGCCTTTGCCGCAGTTGATCCCACAGCGGTCTGAGAATTTCACCTCTGGCGTGTCAATATCCATCACGACGAACAGACCCATCACTGCCGTTCAGAGCCAGCACCGCCCAGCTGCCCGGTGAAGGCCACCGCCGGAGCGGATAGCCTCCGGCCATCTGGGGGCACCAGCACTGCGTTGCCCTTTGCGGACCCTGAGACTCAGCAGAACAGCTGTGTCCACATATGGTCGATCCTTTGCCATCCCGCGCTGAATCATGCAATCAAGTCACGTTTGCTTTGGACGCGCTGAGTTGTTCACAGTGGCATCCATGGACGGCTCCGAGGTCGGGTCGCAAGTGACCCGCGCCCATGTCAGAGGCATGACCGCATCAGCCACCACTGAAGGAGGCTTCTTGCCGGAGCGGTCCGAACCCATGCAAAGCGGGCACGGGGACCATCTGCAGGGGGTTTGAATCCAGCAGCGCATCCACGGAGGCCGCCACCCGGCCTGACGGCCGGGAGACAGCCCCAGCAGAGCGGCCGGACGCCCTGCAGCCCCATGCCCAGGGGTTGACTACGAGCTTTTCAACAGCAGCAACATTTGTATACGCTCTTGGAGCTGGAATTACCGCAGCTGCTGGCACCAGACTTGCCCTCCAGTTGATACTCATTGCTGCGTTTGGATAGCATTCATTGCGGAGTCCCACCCACCACACAGGGTGAGCAGGGCTGCTATGGCTCGTCGCTGTCTCGCCAGACCAGTGTCGGCAGTGGACAATTTGCGCGCCTGCTGCTCGCCTTGGCAATGGTAGCCGTTTCTTAGGCTCCCTCTCCGGAATCAAACCCTGATTTCCCGTTACCCGTGATAGCCATGGTGGTCCACTACACCACCAACCAGAGCTGATAGGTCAGAGACTCACACTGTGGAGCATTCATGGTAGAACCATCTTTGCCATCACAGAAAACGGCCTGAATCACCCTTGCACGCTGCCCTGTACGGGCGCAGGTCTTGATATCGGCCAACTGCCAGTGACCCTGAACGGGCCACAGCTCTGAGCTTCCATGTATTAGCCACCCAGTTGAGGTGAATATCCGGACCGATGTCACAGGGGACCACGAGGGCCCCAAGCAACCAGTGCACAGTCATCAGATTGTCGCCGGTGTAATGAGCCATTCACAGATTCACTCTCAATCCCATGTATTCTGACACTTGCATGGCTTAGTCCTTGAGAGAAGCATATGACAACTGGCAGGATCAACCAGAATCACTCGACTGCATCATGCCCAGGAGCGACCATCGAACCCCATGAAGGGGCGTCAATGGCCTCTCCACGGTGGCTTGCCGTGAGCCACGCCCTCCGACGGACGCCCCGTGGAGGAGCCAATCCGTCGGTGACTGCATCAAACCACGGAGAACCGGAGCTCTCCAAGCGCCCGTGCATGTGCATGCACGGGCCGCGTCTCGGAACCCGCCGGAGATGGACTCCGGCGGGGGGCGATCTCGGATCCATGGCCAGAGGTGGCGCGCACCCCATGGCCGACAGCCAAGGCTGTACCAACTCACGATCGAATGCCTCTGCATCATCTCCGTTGCCCCGCCGCAGGGCAGCCTCGCGAGGGCTGCGCCGCAGCGGGATCGATACAACCAGAACGGGTCTTATCCACGTGGGGGCTGGGTTGATTTGTATAGCGGAGGTTGCAGCCTGCCTCACGCTGTGACCCAGGATCGCCTCCGGCGGTCTCGGGGCCGGGGCGCCATGCGACGCCGCCGGGGGCCTCCCCTTACATAGTAACAAACGGGCCCCGCGGAACGGGAGCTTTCCTCGCGCGATTCGGCCGGGCGAGCCGAAACGGGGATCCATGAAGGCTGCACAGGACATCCGGCTGGGATGGTGACGGGCTGACCCAGGATCGCCTCCGGCGGTCTCGGGGCCGGGGCGCCATGCGACGCCGCCGGGGGCCTCCCCTTACATAGTAACAAACGGGCCCCGCGGAACGGGAGCTTTCCTCGCGCGATTCGGCCGGGCGAGCCGAAACGGGGATCCATGAAGGCTGCACTGGGCAAGCACTGGAATCACCACGTGGAGGCCTGCTCCGCGCGATGATCCCAGTGCCAGCCCTTGACCAGAGGCAGAGAACCCACAGCATGCGGGGCCACTGCGGCTCACAGGCTCGGACCGGTACTAGTCTCATACGATTCATCTCCGGTGAAGCAACTTCCTCGCCTTAGTACACCAGCCCATGAGAGTCACGTGATATGCATGCGGGACCGTGTCCAAAGAGGCATGCACAATGGTAGGCCCGGAAGCCCACCATCAATGTCACGCTATCTCATGCAACCTTGCCGCGGAATGTTTCGACTGCATCACTGCTGACTGGAGGGCGATGCCTCGGATCCAAAACCATAGAAAGCCATGCGATTGTCCAATCACGTCATCTTGCCTCCTCCGACCGGAGGCGTGCGCTGCTCTCGCTGTGCCGCGGCGAGGCCTCCGTGGGCCCTTCGAAGGACGTCACCAGAGACTGAAGCCCAGGCCTCTTCACGGCATTCGAGACGCACGCCCCGGCATTGGCCATCGGAGATCCAACCCCGCGCGGAACGCAGGGCACGCTAGCCTTATTTGACAGTGCTTGTCCAAAGTTCGGTATGCGGAGGCGATCGGGCACTGAGCCCCATGGGGTGTTTGTCGGACACTCTGGTACAGGATGCACCGAGTCGCACGAAGCCATGCGCTCGGATGCTGCTGCCCCATGGGGTGTGCACACGCCGGGTGCCCGGTTCAGACTTAGATGCTTTCAGCCAATATCCGCCATGTGTAGACTAGCAAGCCCCGGCCGCTCAGCCGACCACAGAAACCAGAGGCATGGCACGAGGGTTCCTCTCGTACTACCACGCGCTGCCGTCGTCAAACCCAATCATCACAAGTGTGAAGGCAATCGCGAAGGATCGCCGTCGAGAAGCAAACCGTGCTCATCGGGAGTTCTGAAGACAGAATAGCGGCCGTTGCAGGAGGGTAAAACCAACCTGTCTCACGACGGTCTAAACCCAGCTCACGTTCCCTGTTGGTGGGTGAACAATCCAACTCTTCTACTCGGCTGCAGGTGAGAAGCTAGGAAGAGCCGACATCGAAGGATCAAAAAGCAACGTCGCTTCGAACGCTTGGCTGCCACAAGCCAGTTATCCCTGTGGTAATTTTTCTGACACCTCTGGCTTCAATATCCGGAACTCGCGTGCTTGACCAAAGGATCGCAAGGCCACGCTTGCACATTGTGGACTCTTACTGAAAGTGACTGCATCAGCAGTGCCTTTGACCTGCTCCTCTGTGAGGGGTTTCCGTCCCGCCTGAGCAGTGCTTCGGGACACCTGCGTTGTCCTGTAACAGGTGTGCCGCCCCAGCCAAACTCCCCATCTGAGCAGTGTCCCGAAGCTGCGGCGAACAAAGCACCTGGGTCGCACACGGGCCCGAGGGCCCGGAACTGTGCTTGGCACACGAAGCGGTGAGGCCGTGAGGCACGACGCAAGGGACGTGCCTCTAGGTCGGGCACCAAGAGGTGCCAGCGGCTGCCGTACCCGAATCATCCGATTAGTAAAGCGGCTGTGGAGGTAGTGGTATTTCATTGCAAGCTTGCGCGTAGCAGCGCGGAGCCTCATCATATCCAGAAGGACGGAAGAGCCGACAGTCGAGATGGCCGCGAAGGCCATGATCAATGCCATGAGTTGGCGCGCACTTCCCACCTGTGCTACACCCTCCATGCTGCTGCACTCTGTCAGACTAGAGTCAAACTCAACAGGGTCTTCTTTCCCCGCTGGAACACCCAAGCCCGTTCCCTTGGCGGTTGGTTCACCAGCCAGCATCTAGGGACAGCAGGAATCTCGTTGATCCATTCATGCGCGTCAATAATCAGTCGACGAGGCATTTGGCTACCTTAAGAGAGTCATAGTTACTCCCGCCGTTTACCCGCGCTTGGCTAAATCTCTTTGCATTGACAATCAGAGCACTGGGCAGAAGTCACCTCGCGGAACCAGCCAGCAGGTCCCATCGCAAAGCTGTGTTTCAATTAAACAGTCAGATTCCCCTGCGTAGTACACAGTTCCGAGTAGACCACACGTGGGTGCCACGGATGGGGCCGACGTCTCAGGTCGGCCATCTCCCCGCCCACGGGAACTGAAGCCAGGCCGCACCCGAAGGCACAGCCTCTCTTCTTTGCACACCCAAAGCTCCGTGCCTCCACCCAAGAGCCGCGGCGGGGCGTGCTTGGCCGTTCCGAGGCACAAGGATCACGCCCGCTGGAGAAGCGGCCTTCGGCTGAGGTGGGGCCTGGACGCCCACGGCCAGAGGACGGCTGGGAAGCCAGCCCTGGCACAGGACAACCAAGCCCCGGAGGGTTCCGTGCAATCCCGACGGGCAGGCCTGACACCCTGGCCCTTGGAGCCACCGCATCTTCCGAAGGTACACAACCAGTTTGCCGATTTCCCTTAGCTGCATTTGCACTGTTGACCAGCGGCGTCTAGCCGAAGAGACCAGCTGCGGTGATTCGGTACGGAGCCATTCCAATCGGATCAGAGCCCCCAGATGGGGGCTTGTCCCGGTTTGGTCACCAAGGGTTCACGCTTTGTTGCACAACTTCGCAGGGCGTTCCATGGAGTCGGTGGCCACCAAAGGCATGGCGCATTCCGGGTCGGCCGAGGCCAAACCCTCAGAGCAGGGCACGCGTAAGTCCAATGGTAC
Organism: Eutreptiella sp. 'Long Island Sound 2002'; assembly: GCA_964036045.1. NCBI lineage: Eukaryota > Euglenozoa > Euglenophyceae > Eutreptiales > Eutreptiaceae > Eutreptiella > Eutreptiella sp. 'Long Island Sound 2002'. The sequence goes on along the minus strand of CAXIWF010001361.1, from coordinate 2,407 downwards.
CAATGCAGCACCATCTTGCCAAGCAGAGAGCTATGTCGCCATGCAGCATGTCAGTGGATAGCCCACACACTCCAGCTGTCAGATGGAAAAGACAACTCCACAGGGGCGCCACCGAGACGCGGCCCCGCAGCACCGGACTTGAGAACACCAGCGTTGCCACTGGCCCTTCCCAGCAATCTCTCCGAGAAAGCGTTCTGAGTATCATCAGCCAAGACCCTGGTACCAGCGTGTCGGAATATTAGATTCGTCTGCCTGTTCGCCACTCCTGCAAGGCAGAGCCCTGGCACCGAGCTTCACCCGAAGGGCACAGCGCCGCGCACCCCATGGCACCCAGTGGGGGACCAGCACGGCGCCAGCCGCGGGACGGGCGACCCGGAGCCAGAGGCCCCGAACTTTGCAGCCTTTGCCGTATCCGTGAGCATTGCCATCTGGCTTACAATCGACTGACCCATATTCAACGGCTGTTGGTATGGAAGCCTGCTCCACTCCAGTCCTCAACCACTCAGGCCAGCAGCAGGCCTCTGCAAGAGAGAGCCTGCATGAGCCACCAGAAAGAATACTCGCTACTGCAACCAAGATCTGCACCAAGGGATACTTCCCTCCGGGTCACCCCGGAGCCAGCACCGCGAACCCTTGCGTCTCGCCTACGCACTGCTGCACCTGCCCTGCTGCCACAGCAGCGGCGCGGTGTAAGTCAAACAACGCCTCTGGCTTGAGCATCATCCATTTTCGAAGCTGCCCGCTTCGGCAGGTGGGTTGTTACACACTCCTAAGCGGATTCCAACCTTCATGGCCACCGCCCTGCTATCTCTAGCGGACAACATCCTTTGTGGATTCTATGTATGAGCCAGCACTTGAACCCTGCAACCGCGCTCTCGGATCATCCCGCATCGCCAGCACTGCTTACCAGTAATGGCCCACATGGGGCTGCACACTGTTCCGGGTTGGGCCCCAGCGGCCTCAGCGGATGCCCGGGCAGAATGCCCCACCCCGCTGAGGCCAGAAGGCTGCCACCATCTCTCAAACACACTCAGGCACAGCGGACTGCGTTGGGCACGCCGTCGGCCAGGGATGGCCTTTGACGCGCCACACACAGACGCCGGATGCAGAGAAGTGTGCCTCCGATGCTTGCCCATTCACAGTTTGAGAATAGGTTGAGGACTGATAGACTCCCCAGAATGCCTCTCATGCATTGCTTTACCGGACAAAAGCCGCATCACGATCGACGAGTTCGGACACACTCCCAGCCCCAGCTATCCTGAGGGAAACTTGGGCGGAAACCAGCTACTAGATGGTTCGATTGGCCTTTCACCCCTATGCCCCGCTCAGACAACACGATTTGCACGTCAGGATTGCGACCGGCCTCCACCGCAGTTTCCCACGGCTTCGCCGTAGCCAGGTATAGTTCACCATCTTTCGGGTCCCATGGAGGACACCTCGCACTCAGAACCAGTGTCCATTGGATTCAGGCTCGGCAGCTCTTGCATCAGATCGGTTTGCCATTGCACGCCATGGAGAAACATGCGGCACGCAGCACCATAGATCCCGCATGGATCCAAGAGGCAGCACCGCGGCGCAGAGTCCCCAGAGGCATGGCCACACGCTCTTCAGAGTCCCCAAAGGCGCGGTGAAACACAGTAGCACCGCGGAGAAAGTGGTCCGTTCGCTTTAACCAGGCAACGTTCGGGAGAATCGGCAGCTGCGGCCACTGCTGCATGCCACGCCTGGGTCGGGTCGCGGAGGCCAAACCCGGCCAAGGCGGCGGCACAGCGGGCCCCGCCACCAGTTGCTCCGTACCAGCTTTGACTACACGCACAGCATTGCCTGCGGCCTCCGATAGACTCCTTGGTCCGTGTTTCAAGACGGGCAGGGATGTCCCTGCCTTGCCAAGCCACTCTTGACACCTTTGCACCACTGTGCACCAACCGGGGTACCGAGAGCCGGGATGAGAGACCTGGAGGGCCTGCACACCACTAGCTCTCCCACTGATTGCACACCCGGCGCGGTTGGTAGGCACATGCATCCGGTGCACCACACAGGGGCACACCGGACACCCACAGGGCCATTCTGCCTTGCCACATTTGCCCTCTCGAAGGATGATGCTCCGTGACATGGGTTACGGCTCCGGGCGGGACAGCAGAGCACCAAAGAGCAAAGCCAAGCCCGGAAGCCATCCAGAATCCCAGCCAATGAAGCCTCTTCTCCGTCGGGGCATAGGTCACAGCGACCAAATGCATGCCCCCAGGTCCAGACAGGCGGAGTGCCTCTGCCAGAATGCCACTGCGAATCGATCCCACCAGAGAGTGGGGCTCTGCAGCCAGCCGCAGGCCAGACCCGAGGTCGCTTGTCCAAAAGCCGGGAAGGGCCCCACGACCGCCAATGCCTGTGCGAGAGCCACGGATGGTCC
>CAXIWF010001360.1:0-40417 GCA_964036045.1 Eutreptiella sp. 'Long Island Sound 2002' | reverse complement strand
TTCTCGTTTTGAGGAAAACGAGAATCCGGAAATTTGTGGAAAACAAGGATTCTCGTTTTGTGGAAAACGAGAATCGGAGAATTATCGTTTTGTGGAAAACGAGATTCCGAGAATTCTCGTTTTGTGGAAAACGAGAATCCGAGAATTCTCGTTTTGTGGAAAACGAGAATCCGAGAATTCCCGTTTTGTGGAAAACGAGAATCCCCAGAATTCTAGTTTTGTGGAAAACGAGAATGCGAGAATTCTTGCTTTGTGAAAAACGAGAATCCGAAAATTCCCCCTTTTTGGAAAATGAGAGTCCGAGAATTCTCGTTTTGTGGATAACGAGAATTCGAAAATTCTCGTTTTGTGGAAAAGGAGAATCCGAGACATCTCGTTTTGTGGAAAACGAGAATCCGAGAATTCTTGTTTTGTGGAAAACGAGAATCCAAGAATTCTCGTTTCGTCGAGAACGAGAATCCGAGAATTCTGGTTTTGTGGAAAACGAGAATCCGAGATTTCTCGTTTTTGGGAAACCGAGAATTCTCGTTTTGTGGAAAACGAGAATCGGAGAATTGTCGTTTTGTGGAAAAAGAGAATTTGAGAGTTCTCGTTTTGTGGAAAACGAGAATCCGAGAATTCCCGTTTTGTGGAGATGGAGAATTCTCGTTTTATGCAAAACGAGAATCGCAGAATTCCCAGCTTTTTTCCAGGTTTTTCCCAGCTTTTTGCCAGATTTTTGCCACATTTTTGCCAGCTTTTTGCCAGACTTTTGCCAGATTTTTTGCCAGATTTTTGCCAGCTTTTTGCCAGACTTTTGCCAGATTTTTTGCGAGATTTTTGCCAGATTTTCCCCGGATTTTTCCCAGATTTTTGCCAGATTTTTGCCAGATTGTTGCCAGCTTTTTGCCAGATTTTTGCCAGCTTTTTGCCAGCTTTTTGCAAGATTTTTGCCAGATTTTTTGCCAGATTTTTGCCAGCTTTTTGCTAGACTATGCCAGATTTTTTGCGAGATTTTTGCCAGATTTTTCCCGGATTTTTCCCAGATTTCTGCCAGATTTTTGCCAGATTTTTGCCAGCTTTTTGCCAGATTTTTGCCAGATTTTTGCCAGATTTTTGCCAGCTTTTTGCCAGCTATTTGCTAGCTTTTTGCCAGATTTTTGCCAGCCTTTTACCAGCCTTTAGTCAACCTTTTGCCAGATTTTTGCCAGATTTTTGCCAAATTTTACCCAGATTTTTGCCAGATTTTTGCCAAATTTTTGCCAGACTTTTGCCAGATTTTTGCCAGTCTTTTGCCAGATTTTTGCCAAATTTTTGCCAGCTTTTTGCCAGCCCTTTGCCAGATTTTTGCCAGATTGTTGCCAGCTTTTTGCCAGCTTTTTGCCAGATTTTGCCAGATTTTTGCCAGCTTTTAGCCAGCTTTTTGCTAGCTTTTTGCTAGACTTTTGCCAGCTTTTTGCCGGATTTTCCCCAGCTTTTTGCCAGCTCTTGCCAGCTTTTTGCCAGATTTTTGCCAGCTTTTTGCCTGCTTTTTGCCAGCTTTTTGCCAGATTTTTGCCAGCTTTTTGCTAGCTTTTTGCTAGATTTTTGCCAGCTTTTGGGCAGCTTTTTGCCAGATTTTTGCCAGCTTTTTGCCAGCCTTTTGCCCGATTTTTGCCACATTTTTGCCACCTTTTTGCCAGTTTTTGGCCAGCTTTTTGTCAGCTTTTTGCCCGCTTTTTGCCACATTTCTGCCAGCCTTTTGCCAGCCTTTTGCCAGCCTTTTGCCAGATTTTGGCAGCTTTTTGCCAGATTTTTGCCAGATTTTTGCCAGGTTTTTGCCAGATCTTTGCCAGCTTTTTGCCAGATTTTTGCCAGCTTTTTGCCAGCTTTTTGCCAGCCTTTTGCCAGCTTTTTGCCAGATTTTTGCCAGATTTTTGCCAGGTTTTTGCCAGTCTTTTGCTAGATTTTGAACAGATTTTTGCCAGCTTTTTTGCCAGATTTTTGCCAGATTTTTGTCAGCTTTTTGCCAGCTTTTTGCCCAATTTTGGACAGATTTTTGCCAGCCTTTTGCCAGCTTTTTGCCAGATTTTTACCTGATGATTGCCAGCTTTTTGCCAACCTTTTGCCAAAATTTCCCCTAATTCTTGCTAGACATTTGCCAGCCTTTTGCCAGATTTTTGCCAGATTTTTGCGAGCTTTTTGCGAGATTTTGGCCAAATATCCGCCAGCTTTTTGCCAGATTTTTGTTAGATTTTCCGGGATTGTTGCCAGCTTTTTGCAAGATTTTAGCCAGATTTTTGCCAGATTTTTGCCAGATTTTTGCCAGATTTTGGCCAGCTTTTTGCCAGCTTTTTGCTAGCTTTTTGCTAGACTTTTGCCAGCTTTTTGCCAAATTTTTGCCAGCTTTGTGCCGGATTTTTCCCAGCTTTTTGCCAGCTGTTTGCCAGCTTTTTGCCAGATTTTTGCCAGCTTTTTGCCTGCTTTTTGCCAGCTTTTTGCCAGATTTTTGCCTGCTTTTTGCTAGCTTTTTGCTAGATTTTTGCCATCTTTGGGGCAGCTTTTTGGCAGTGGAGATCACGCAGGCTTTACCACCTAGCGTCTGTTACACATGGAGCCCAGTGTGTGGCCTGTAACCGAAAGCTGGCGTAGGTGATCATCTGTGAAGAGACGCACTGACACACAGGACCACAAGAGAAAGAAAGCTTGTTAGCGACCGGAAAACCGGCCCCAGGCGCCTTTTGCCCACGGGTCTGTTGCAAGTGGGTGACGTGAACGGGCCTGCAGGCATGGGATTTGGGGACTTTATCATTCCATTAAAATAACTGTGACACATTCGGGGCCAATGCAAAAATATAGCAAGGCTTTCCCGACTCGGAACTGATCCTTGCTGAAGGAGGAAACACAAATGACCAGTTTTGCACCCCCTGGACGATGGTCCACGTGGGCAAAGCACATGGGCAAAGGGATGCATGACAGAATGCACATATGGAACGAGAGACAAAGCGGCAAGAGACAAACTGCACCGTAACACTTTACCGCCACCAACTGACAATACAAGGGACCCCCCCCCCCCCCCCAAATGGGAAAACCTGTTCATACGGTCTGTGCTGAGTAGTACGTTTCAGACGCTGGCTTGCATCCTGTTGGCCGCTTTGGCTGCAGAGGATGGGGTGGCGGCAAATCCCGGGACCCACAGGTGTTGGTGCAAAAGATTTGACACTGTGGCACCTTCCATTTGCCTCCGCTACCACCCATATGGCAGAGCAAAAAACTTGGCGGTCCCATACACAGTGAGCCAAGGGAAGGCGCTCGGCAGTAACTGTGACACCCGGTCACTTGTGTGTAACGACTGCCATGGGGCCCGCACTGCTTGCAGCAGTTACACACGGACCTATGCACTGGCGGCCTTCGATTAGCCTGCTGAGACGGATCGCAGACGCCATCGTTCAGAGAGAGCATCTCGAAACTCCTGGTGCCTGATACCTGATGCCTGATCCACACCCTCCAAAAAAGAAGCGGGAAACAGCCATGCACCTTCACAAAACGAGCCTCATCGCGCTGCATCAGCTCCACAAGCCCCATGCACTTGCCGAAGAGCTCATACTGTTCCTTGTGCGTGAACAAGAAATCGCACAGTGCCGGCACCAGCAGCGGCTCGCGCCACATTGCCGGCATACAGCACTGGGAGCGGCACAGATGGATCAGCACTCCCAATGCATGGCTGACCAAATGGCCTCCCACGCCGGACTGGTTGGATCCAGTGATGTAACTGACCAGCAATGGAATGATACCTGCAAAATCGTATGTCCGAATGGCGAATCATGCAAACATGGCATAGGACAGGCTGGGCCAACAAGGGAGGGGGGGGTTCGGGATTTGGACGCAAATGGTTGGCGTGGTTATCCTCCAACCGTCGGCGGTCGTTCACCCGTGTGATGAGCATAGGCTGTCATTAGTGGCTGGAGAACGGCGGCCCTGGGTGAAGGAGAGCCCAAAAGGCAGAAGAGCTGGCGCAGTTTGCCCTACCAGTCGTGCAGTGATTTCATTTGTATATTCGGATGGGCACACAATTGCTGAGAAGAAGAACAAAAAACAACGTCAGAAATGCCATTTTTGTTGAGCTGGAAATCGGCCGGAACTGGGTGTACATTGGGTTAAATTAGCAGGAATCATTACATTCTGGCCCACCTGATTGGCAGTGACTTGGGCAAACACAAACACCAAACACATGCGCTGTTTGCCCATCCAAAATAGATAACTGGCCCACAACCAAATGTGTGTGCCAAGGAATCCATTCGAATCTGCTCCAACTGCGAGGTTCAACAATCCTAAGGTCCTATCACTGCTGCAAACCATGAGTTGGATTGCTCTGCCCTGCAAACCAAATGTGTGTGTGTGTGCGCGCGCGTGTGCATGCGACACCTGGGACAACTCAAACCTTGCTGAGAATAAGAGGCTCAACTCCGAGCTCCCACTCTGCAGCCACAACCGTGAGTACAGAGTGCTGCGTATGTAGATTTGCATGTGTGTCTGGTGTCTGTGCGTCTGCGTGCGTGATGCGATGTGGTGGGATGCGATGTGGTGTGATGCGATGCGATGCGATGCGATGCGATGCGATGCGATGCGATGTGATGTGATGTGATGCCCGCAGGGTTTGGCAGTGCAGAAAAAATACCCTGTTTTAGTTCTACCGCGGATGCTTTTGTGCCCAACACACGCCTTCTCACAACCCGCTGGTTCCCCTCTCTTCCCCCACACCATTCCCCAATCCTGTCCCCATGACTCCCAAGCATTCCTCCGTGTCTACAGGAGCTTCCCGTCGATGCAGTCCTGTTTGCCACGGGGTACCACATGGCAGGGGCGCATCAAGACTGGCTCTGCCCCTCCTGGGACTTCATCAGCAAGGAGGGTGTGGGCAAGGGGGCCATGGCGCACGTGGCCGGGGGGCGGTGCTGGGACTGCATTTCATTTGGGGGAATCTGCAGATGATCCGTGATTCGACCCCCTGTGTGTCAATCAAAGCTCAAACTGCGAGGTTCAACATTCCTACTTCCTACCGATCATCAGCGAAACCATGAGTTCTTTGTCCAGGGGCCTCGCTGGCAGGCCTGCGACTAGCACACAGATTCACAGCTTGTGTGTGTGTGTGTGTGTATGCGCCTGTGTGTGACACCCAAGGATTTCAATCAATGCTCCAACTGCGAAATTCAACAGACCTGAAATCCTACCATTCATCACCAAAACCATGACTTCCAAATTTAAGGGGCGACGCTGGCAGGCTGGCGACTATCACACTGATTCACAGCTTCGGAAGCGGATTAGCTTTGTAGGGGCTGCAGCACAGCACGCAGGATCCCCACGACGCTCATCTGCCCCCCCACAGCGTCTGTGCGTGTGTGTGTGTGTGTGCGCGCGCGCCCGCGTGCATTGGAGTCATGTGTTGTATGTGTTGGTGTTTTTTGTACATGTGTGCGATGTATTGTCAACAGCACACCTGCTTTGACCACCATGCGGCGCACCATGAAACTGCCCTCTGTCTTCACCTCCAGCTTCTTCACAGCTGCCAGCACTTGTGAAATCTTGTGACTCTTCTGCCAGTGCTCAAGAAGGCCTGCAGCTGTATACTTCATGTCCCTCACACGATAGCCTCGCCACAGAGCCTGGAAACCAAGCAATTGCTGGACACCCCCCATTCCGGTCTTCTCCAGCCCTCTGCAACCCTCCAAGCCCCCCCACCTTCAACACCTTCAACAACAAATCTTGCGTGCTCAAAACACCACTGCAATTTGGAGCATTACTTTTGGGCAGTGGAGATCACGCAGGCTTTACCACCTAGCGTCTGTTACACATGGAGCCCAGTGTGTGGCCTGTAACCGAAAGCTGGCGTAGGTGATCATCTGTGAAGAGACGCACTGACACACAGGACCACAAAAGAAAGAAAGCTTGTTAGCGACCGGAAAACCGGCCCCAGGCGCCTTTTGCCCACGGGTCTGTTGCAAGTGGGTGACGTGAACGGGCCTGCAGGCATGTGTACATGGCAGGCTCCCATCCCCTGCGCCCCAGGCATTGGAATGATCACCTTCCCCCGTCATGGACACCTGTCGGTTTGACCCCCCCCCCCCCCCCCCCGTGACGACACACACGTGCGCCGCTTCAATCATTACCTGAAGCTTCATCGCCAAGGCGCGCTTTGCCAGAATCCAGCGGAATAGTTGAATTGAAAACTCCAGCGGAATAGTTGAATTGAAAACTCCAGCGGAATAGTTGAATTGAAACTCCAGCGGAATAGTTGAATTGAAAACTCCAGCGGAATAGTTGAATTGAAAACTCCAGCGGAATAGTTGAATTGAAAACTCCAGCGGAATAGTTGAATTGAAAACTCCAGCGGAATAGTTGAATTGAAAACTCCAGCGGAATAGTTGAATTGAAAACTCCAGCGGAATAGTTGAATTGAAAACTCCAGCGGAATAGTTGAATTGAAAACTCCAGCGGAATAGTTGAATTGAAAACTCCAGCGGAATAGTTGAATTGAAAACTCCAGCGGAATAGTTGAATTGAAAACTCCAGCGGAATAGTTGAATTGAAAACTCCAGCGGAATAGTTGAATTGAAAACTCCAGCGGAATAGTTGAATTGAAAACTCCAGCGGAATAGTTGAATTGAAAACTCCAGCGGAATAGTTGAATTGAAAACTCCAGCGGAATAGTTGAATTGAAAACTCCAGCGGAATAGTTGAATTGAAAACTCCAGCGGAATAGTTGAATTGAAAACTCCAGCGGAATAGTTGAATTGAACCTCCAGCGGAATAGTTGAATTGAACTCCAGCGGAATAGTTGAATTGAACTCTCCAGCGGAATAGTTGAATTGAACTCTCCAGCGGAATAGTTGAATTGAACCTCCAGCGGAATAGTTGAATTGAACTCTCCAGCGGAATAGTTGAATTGAAAACTCCAGCGGAATAGTTGAATTGAAAACTCCAGCGGAATAGTTGAATTGAAACTCCAGCGGAATAGTTGAATTGAAAACTCCAGCGGAATAGTTGAATTGAAAACTCCAGCGGAATAGTTGAATTGAAACTCCAGCGGAATAGTTGAATTGAAACTCCAGCGGAATAGTTGAATTGAAACTCCAGCGGAATAGTTGAATTGAAACTCCAGCGGAATAGTTGAATTGAAACTCCAGCGGAATAGTTGAATTGAAACTCCAGCGGAATAGTTGAATTGAAACTCCAGCGGAATAGTTGAATTGAAACTCCAGCGGAATAGTTGAATTGAAACTCCAGCGGAATAGTTGAATTGAAACTCCAGCGGAATAGTTGAATTGAAACTCCAGCGGAATAGTTGAATTGAAAACTCCAGCGGAATAGTTGAATTGAAAACTCCAGCGGAATAGTTGAATTGAAAACTCCAGCGGAATAGTTGAATTGAAAACTCCAGCGGAATAGTTGAATTGAAAACTCCAGCGGAATAGTTGAATTGAAAACTCCAGCGGAATAGTTGAATTGAAAACTCCAGCGGAATAGTTGAATTGAAAACTCCAGCGGAATAGTTGAATTGAAAACTCCAGCGGAATAGTTGAATTGAAAACTCCAGCGGAATAGTTGAATTGAAAACTCCAGCGGAATAGTTGAATTGAAACTCCAGCGGAATAGTTGAATTGAAACTCCAGCGGAATAGTTGAATTGAAACTCCAGCGGAATAGTTGAATTGAAACTCCAGCGGAATAGTTGAATTGAAACTCCAGCGGAATAGTTGAATTGAAACTCCAGCGGAATAGTTGAATTGAAACTCCAGCGGAATAGTTGAATTGAAACTCCAGCGGAATAGTTGAATTGAAACTCCAGCGGAATAGTTGAATTGAAACTCCAGCGGAATAGTTGAATTGAAACTCCAGCGGAATAGTTGAATTGAAACTCCAGCGGAATAGTTGAATTGAAACTCCAGCGGAATAGTTGAATTGAAACTCCAGCGGAATAGTTGAATTGAAACTCCAGCGGAATAGTTGAATTGAAACTCCAGCGGAATAGTTGAATTGAAACTCCAGCGGAATAGTTGAATTGTCCAGCGGAATAGTTGAATTGAAACTCCAGCGGAATAGTTGAATTGAAACTCCAGCGGAATAGTTGAATTGAAACTCCAGCGGAATAGTTGAATTGAAACTCCAGCGGAATAGTTGAATTGAAACTCCAGCGGAATAGTTGAATTGAAACTCCAGCGGAATAGTTGAATTGAAACTCCAGCGGAATAGTTGAATTGAAACTCCAGCGGAATAGTTGAATTGAAACTCCAGCGGAATAGTTGAATTGAAACTCCAGCGGAATAGTTGAATTGAAACTCCAGCGGAATAGTTGAATTGAAACTCCAGCGGAATAGTTGAATTGAAACTCCAGCGGAATAGTTGAATTGAAACTCCAGCGGAATAGTTGAATTGAAACTCCAGCGGAATAGTTGAATTGAAACTCCAGCGGAATAGTTGAATTGAAACTCCAGCGGAATAGTTGAATTGAAACTCCAGCGGAATAGTTGAATTGAAACTCCAGCGGAATAGTTGAATTGAAACTCCAGCGGAATAGTTGAATTGAAACTCCAGCGGAATAGTTGAATTGAAACTCCAGCGGAATAGTTGAATTGAAACTCCAGCGGAATAGTTGAATTGAAACTCCAGCGGAATAGTTGAATTGAAACTCCAGCGGAATAGTTGAATTGAAACTCCAGCGGAATAGTTGAATTGAAACTCCAGCAAAATAGTTGAATTGAAACTCCAGCGGAATAGTTGAATTGAAACTCCAACGGAATAGTTGAATTGAAACTCCAGCGGAATAGTTGAATTGAAACTCCAGCGGAATAGTTGAATTGAAACTCCAGCGGAATAGTTGAATTGAAACTCCAGCTGAATAGTTGAATTGAAACTCCAGCGGAATAGTTGAATTGAAACTCCAGCGGAATAGTTGAATTGAAACTCCAGCGGAATAGTTGAATTGAAACTCCAGCGGAATAGTTGAATTGAAACTCCAGCTGAATAGTTGAATTGAAACTCCAGCGGAATAGTTGAATTGAAACTCCAGCGGAATAGTTGAATTGAAACTCCAGCGGAATAGTTGAATTGAAACTCCAGCGGAATAGTTGAATTGAAACTCCAGCGGAATAGTTGAATTGAAACTCCAGCGGAATAGTTGAATTGAAACTCCAGCGGAATAGTTGAATTGAAACTCCAGCGGAATAGTTGAATTGAAACTCCAGCGGAATAGTTGAATTGAAACTCCAGCGGAATAGTTGAATTGAAACTCCAGCGGAATAGTTGAATTGAAACTCCAGCGGAATAGTTGAATTGAAACTCCAGCGGAATAGTTGAATTGAAACTCCAGCGGAATAGTTGAATTGAAACTCCAGCGGAATAGTTGAATTGAAACTCCAGCGGAATAGTTGAATTGAAACTCCAGCGGAATAGTTGAATTGAAACTCCAGCGGAATAGTTGAATTGAAACTCCAGCGGAATAGTTGAATTGAAACTCCAGCGGAATAGTTGAATTGAAACTCCAGCGGAATAGTTGAATTGAAACTCCAGCGGAATAGTTGAATTGAAACTCCAGCGAAATAGTTGAATTGAAACTCCAGCTGAATAGTTGAATTGAAACTCCAGCGGAATAGTTGAATTGAAACTCCAGCGGAATAGTTGAATTGAAACTCCAGCGGAATAGTTGAATTGAAACTCCAGCGGAATAGTTGAATTGAAACTCCAGCTGAATAGTTGAATTGAAACTCCAGCGGAATAGTTGAATTGAAACTCCAGCGGAATAGTTGAATTGAAACTCCAGCGGAATAGTTGAATTGAAACTCCAGCGGAATAGTTGAATTGAAACTCCAGCGGAATAGTTGAATTGAAACTCCAGCGGAATAGTTGAATTGAAACTCCAGCGGAATAGTTGAATTGAAACTCCAGCGGAATAGTTGAATTGAAACTCCAGCGGAATAGTTGAATTGAAACTCCAGCGGAATAGTTGAATTGAAACTCCAGCGGAATAGTTGAATTGAAACTCCAGCGGAATAGTTGAATTGAAACTCCAGCGGAATAGTTGAATTGAAACTCCAGCGGAATAGTTGAATTGAAACTCCAGCGGAATAGTTGAATTGAAACTCCAGCGGAATAGTTGAATTGAAACTCCAGCGGAATAGTTGAATTGAAACTCCAGCGGAATAGTTGAATTGAAACTCCAGCGGAATAGTTGAATTGAAACTCCAGCGGAATAGTTGAATTGAAACTCCAGCGGAATAGTTGAATTGAAACTCCAGCGGAATAGTTGAATTGAAACTCCAGCGGAATAGTTGAATTGAAACTCCAGCGGAATAGTTGAATTGAAACTCCAGCGGAATAGTTGAATTGAAACTCCAGCGGAATAGTTGAATTGAAACTCCAGCGGAATAGTTGAATTGAAACTCCAGCGGAATAGTTGAATTGAAACTCCAGCGGAATAGTTGAATTGAAACTCCAGCGGAATAGTTGAATTGAAACTCCAGCGGAATAGTTGAATTGAAACTCCAGCGGAATAGTTGAATTGAAACTCCAGCGGAATAGTTGAATTGAAACTCCAGCGGAATAGTTGAATTGAAACTCCAGCGGAATAGTTGAATTGAAACTCCAGCGGAATAGTTGAATTGAAACTCCAGCGGAATAGTTGAATTGAAACTCCAGCGGAATAGTTGAATTGAAACTCCAGCGGAATAGTTGAATTGAAACTCCAGCGGAATAGTTGAATTGAAACTCCAGCGGAATAGTTGAATTGAAACTCCAGCGGAATAGTTGAATTGAAACTCCAGCGGAATAGTTGAATTGAAACTCCAGCGGAATAGTTGAATTGAAACTCCAGCGGAATAGTTGAATTGAAACTCCAGCGGAATAGTTGAATTGAAACTCCAGCGGAATAGTTGAATTGAAACTCCAGCGGAATAGTTGAATTGAAACTCCAGCGGAATAGTTGAATTGAAACTCCAGCGGAATAGTTGAATTGAAACTCCAGCGGAATAGTTGAATTGAAACTCCAGCGGAATAGTTGAATTGAAACTCCAGCGGAATAGTTGAATTGAAACTCCAGCGGAATAGTTGAATTGAAACTCCAGCGGAATAGTTGAATTGAAACTCCAGCGGAATAGTTGAATTGAAACTCCAGCGGAATAGTTGAATTGAAACTCCAGCGGAATAGTTGAATTGAAACTCCAGCGGAATAGTTGAATTGAAACTCCAGCGGAATAGTTGAATTGAAACTCCAGCGGAATAGTTGAATTGAAACTCCAGCGGAATAGTTGAATTGAAACTCCAGCGGAATAGTTGAATTGAAACTCCAGCGGAATAGTTGAATTGAAACTCCAGCGGAATAGTTGAATTGAAACTCCAGCGGAATAGTTGAATTGAAAACTCCAGCGGAATAGTTGAATTGAAAACTCCAGCGGAATAGTTGAATTGAAACTCCAGCGGAATAGTTGAATTGAAACTCCAGCGGAATAGTTGAATTGAAAACTCCAGCGGAATAGTTGAATTGAAAACTCCAGCGGAATAGTTGAATTGAAAACTCCAGCGGAATAGTTGAATTGAAAACTCCAGCGGAATAGTTGAATTGAAAACTCCAGCGGAATAGTTGAATTGAAAACTCCAGCGGAATAGTTGAATTGAAAACTCCAGCGGAATAGTTGAATTGAAAACTCCAGCGGAATAGTTGAATTGAAAACTCCAGCGGAATAGTTGAATTGAAAACTCCAGCGGAATAGTTGAATTGAAACTCCAGCGGAATAGTTGAATTGAAAACTCCAGCGGAATAGTTGAATTGAAACTCCAGCGGAATAGTTGAATTGAAACTCCAGCGGAATAGTTGAATTGAAACTCCAGCGGAATAGTTGAATTGAAACTCCAGCGGAATAGTTGAATTGAAACTCCAGCGGAATAGTTGAATTGAAACTCCAGCGGAATAGTTGAATTGAAACTCCAGCGGAATAGTTGAATTGAAACTCCAGCGGAATAGTTGAATTGAAACTCCAGCGGAATAGTTGAATTGAAACTCCAGCGGAATAGTTGAATTGAAACTCCAGCGGAATAGTTGAATTGAAACTCCAGCGGAATAGTTGAATTGATACTCCAGCGGATAGTTGAATTGACTCAACTCGTGTAAACTCCAGCGGAATAGTTGAATTGAAACTCCAGCGGAATAGTTGAATTGAAACTCCAGCGGAATAGTTGAATTGAAACTCCAGCGGAATAGTTGAATTGAAACTCCAGCGGAATAGTTGAATTGAAACTCCAGCGGAATAGTTGAATTGAAACTCCAGCGGAATAGTTGAATTGAAACTCCAGCGGAATAGTTGAATTGAAACTCCAGCGGAATAGTTGAATTGAAACTCCAGCGGAATAGTTGAATTGAAACTCCAGCGGAATAGTTGAATTGAAACTCCAGCGGAATAGTTGAATTGAAACTCCAGCGGAATAGTTGAATTGAAACTCCAGCGGAATAGTTGAATTGAAACTCCAGCGGAATAGTTGAATTGAAACTCCAGCGGAATAGTTGAATTGAAACTCCAGCGGAATAGTTGAATTGAAACTCCAGCGGAATAGTTGAATTGAAACTCCAGCGGAATAGTTGAATTGAAACTCCAGCGGAATAGTTGAATTGAAACTCCAGCGGAATAGTTGAATTGAAACTCCAGCGGAATAGTTGAATTGAAACTCCAGCGGAATAGTTGAATTGAAACTCCAGCGGAATAGTTGAATTGAAACTCCAGCGGAATAGTTGAATTGAAACTCCAGCGGAATAGTTGAATTGAAACTCCAGCGGAATAGTTGAATTGAAACTCCAGCGGAATAGTTGAATTGAAACTCCAGCGGAATAGTTGAATTGAAACTCCAGCGGAATAGTTGAATTGAAACTCCAGCGGAATAGTTGAATTGAAACTCCAGCGGAATAGTTGAATTGAAACTCCAGCGGAATAGTTGAATTGAAACTCCAGCGGAATAGTTGAATTGAAACTCCAGCGGAATAGTTGAATTGAAACTCCAGCGGAATAGTTGAATTGAAACTCCAGCGGAATAGTTGAATTGAAACTCCAGCGGAATAGTTGAATTGAAACTCCAGCGGAATAGTTGAATTGAAACTCCAGCGGAATAGTTGAATTGAAACTCCAGCGGAATAGTTGAATTGAAACTCCAGCGGAATAGTTGAATTGAAACTCCAGCGGAATAGTTGAATTGAAACTCCAGCGGAATAGTTGAATTGAAACTCCAGCGGAATAGTTGAATTGAAACTCCAGCGGAATAGTTGAATTGAAACTCCAGCGGAATAGTTGAATTGAAACTCCAGCGGAATAGTTGAATTGAAACTCCAGCGGAATAGTTGAATTGAAACTCCAGCGGAATAGTTGAATTGAAACTCCAGCGGAATAGTTGAATTGAAACTCCAGCGGAATAGTTGAATTGAAACTCCAGCGGAATAGTTGAATTGAAACTCCAGCGGAATAGTTGAATTGAAACTCCAGCGGAATAGTTGAATTGAAACTCCAGCGGAATAGTTGAATTGAAACTCCAGCGGAATAGTTGAATTGAAACTCCAGCGGAATAGTTGAATTGAAACTCCAGCGGAATAGTTGAATTGAAACTCCAGCGGAATAGTTGAATTGAAACTCCAGCGGAATAGTTGAATTGAAACTCCAGCGGAATAGTTGAATTGAAACTCCAGCGGAATAGTTGAATTGAAACTCCAGCGGAATAGTTGAATTGAAACTCCAGCGGAATAGTTGAATTGAAACTCCAGCGGAATAGTTGAATTGAAACTCCAGCGGAATAGTTGAATTGAAACTCCAGCGGAATAGTTGAATTGAAACTCCAGCGGAATAGTTGAATTGAAACTCCAGCGGAATAGTTGAATTGAAACTCCAGCGGAATAGTTGAATTGAAACTCCAGCGGAATAGTTGAATTGAAACTCCAGCGGAATAGTTGAATTGAAACTCCAGCGGAATAGTTGAATTGAAACTCCAGCGGAATAGTTGAATTGAAACTCCAGCGGAATAGTTGAATTGAAACTCCAGCGGAATAGTTGAATTGAAACTCCAGCGGAATAGTTGAATTGAAACTCCAGCGGAATAGTTGAATTGAAACTCCAGCGGAATAGTTGAATTGAAACTCCAGCGGAATAGTTGAATTGAAACTCCAGCGGAATAGTTGAATTGAAACTCCAGCGGAATAGTTGAATTGAAACTCCAGCGGAATAGTTGAATTGAAACTCCAGCGGAATAGTTGAATTGAAACTCCAGCGGAATAGTTGAATTGAAACTCCAGCGGAATAGTTGAATTGAAACTCCAGCGGAATAGTTGAATTGAAACTCCAGCGGAATAGTTGAATTGAAACTCCAGCGGAATAGTTGAATTGAAACTCCAGCGGAATAGTTGAATTGAAACTCCAGCGGAATAGTTGAATTGAAACTCCAGCGGAATAGTTGAATTGAAACTCCAGCGGAATAGTTGAATTGAAACTCCAGCGGAATAGTTGAATTGAAACTCCAGCGGAATAGTTGAATTGAAACTCCAGCGGAATAGTTGAATTGAAACTCCAGCGGAATAGTTGAATTGAAACTCCAGCGGAATAGTTGAATTGAAACTCCAGCGGAATAGTTGAATTGAAACTCCAGCGGAATAGTTGAATTGAAACTCCAGCGGAATAGTTGAATTGAAACTCCAGCGGAATAGTTGAATTGAAACTCCAGCGGAATAGTTGAATTGAAACTCCAGCGGAATAGTTGAATTGAAACTCCAGCGGAATAGTTGAATTGAAACTCCAGCGGAATAGTTGAATTGAAACTCCAGCGGAATAGTTGAATTGAAACTCCAGCGGAATAGTTGAATTGAAACTCCAGCGGAATAGTTGAATTGAAACTCCAGCGGAATAGTTGAATTGAAACTCCAGCGGAATAGTTGAATTGAAACTCCAGCGGAATAGTTGAATTGAAACTCCAGCGGAATAGTTGAATTGAAACTCCAGCGGAATAGTTGAATTGAAACTCCAGCGGAATAGTTGAATTGAAACTCCAGCGGAATAGTTGAATTGAAACTCCAGCGGAATAGTTGAATTGAAACTCCAGCGGAATAGTTGAATTGAAACTCCAGCGGAATAGTTGAATTGAAACTCCAGCGGAATAGTTGAATTGAAACTCCAGCGGAATAGTTGAATTGAAACTCCAGCGGAATAGTTGAATTGAAACTCCAGCGGAATAGTTGAATTGAAACTCCAGCGGAATAGTTGAATTGAAACTCCAGCGGAATAGTTGAATTGAAACTCCAGCGGAATAGTTGAATTGAAACTCCAGCGGAATAGTTGAATTGAAACTCCAGCGGAATAGTTGAATTGAAACTCCAGCGGAATAGTTGAATTGAAACTCCAGCGGAATAGTTGAATTGAAACTCCAGCGGAATAGTTGAATTGAAACTCCAGCGGAATAGTTGAATTGAAACTCCAGCGGAATAGTTGAATTGAAACTCCAGCGGAATAGTTGAATTGAAACTCCAGCGGAATAGTTGAATTGAAACTCCAGCGGAATAGTTGAATTGAAACTCCAGCGGAATAGTTGAATTGAAACTCCAGCGGAATAGTTGAATTGAAACTCCAGCGGAATAGTTGAATTGAAACTCCAGCGGAATAGTTGAATTGAAACTCCAGCGGAATAGTTGAATTGAAACTCCAGCGGAATAGTTGAATTGAAACTCCAGCGGAATAGTTGAATTGAAACTCCAGCGGAATAGTTGAATTGAAACTCCAGCGGAATAGTTGAATTGAAACTCCAGCGGAATAGTTGAATTGAAACTCCAGCGGAATAGTTGAATTGAAACTCCAGCGGAATAGTTGAATTGAAACTCCAGCGGAATAGTTGAATTGAAACTCCAGCGGAATAGTTGAATTGAAACTCCAGCGGAATAGTTGAATTGAAACTCCAGCGGAATAGTTGAATTGAAACTCCAGCGGAATAGTTGAATTGAAACTCCAGCGGAATAGTTGAATTGAAACTCCAGCGGAATAGTTGAATTGAAACTCCAGCGGAATAGTTGAATTGAAACTCCAGCGGAATAGTTGAATTGAAACTCCAGCGGAATAGTTGAATTGAAACTCCAGCGGAATAGTTGAATTGAAACTCCAGCGGAATAGTTGAATTGAAACTCCAGCGGAATAGTTGAATTGAAACTCCAGCGGAATAGTTGAATTGAAACTCCAGCGGAATAGTTGAATTGAAACTCCAGCGGAATAGTTGAATTGAAACTCCAGCGGAATAGTTGAATTGAAACTCCAGCGGAATAGTTGAATTGAAACTCCAGCGGAATAGTTGAATTGAAACTCCAGCGGAATAGTTGAATTGAAACTCCAGCGGAATAGTTGAATTGAAACTCCAGCGGAATAGTTGAATTGAAACTCCAGCGGAATAGTTGAATTGAAACTCCAGCGGAATAGTTGAATTGAAACTCCAGCGGAATAGTTGAATTGAAACTCCAGCGGAATAGTTGAATTGAAACTCCAGCGGAATAGTTGAATTGAAACTCCAGCGGAATAGTTGAATTGAAACTCCAGCGGAATAGTTGAATTGAAACTCCAGCGGAATAGTTGAATTGAAACTCCAGCGGAATAGTTGAATTGAAACTCCAGCGGAATAGTTGAATTGAAACTCCAGCGGAATAGTTGAATTGAAACTCCAGCGGAATAGTTGAATTGAAACTCCAGCGGAATAGTTGAATTGAAACTCCAGCGGAATAGTTGAATTGAAACTCCAGCGGAATAGTTGAATTGAAACTCCAGCGGAATAGTTGAATTGAAACTCCAGCGGAATAGTTGAATTGAAACTCCAGCGGAATAGTTGAATTGAAACTCCAGCGGAATAGTTGAATTGAAACTCCAGCGGAATAGTTGAATTGAAACTCCAGCGGAATAGTTGAATTGAAACTCCAGCGGAATAGTTGAATTGAAACTCCAGCGGAATAGTTGAATTGAAACTCCAGCGGAATAGTTGAATTGAAACTCCAGCGGAATAGTTGAATTGAAACTCCAGCGGAATAGTTGAATTGAAACTCCAGCGGAATAGTTGAATTGAAACTCCAGCGGAATAGTTGAATTGAAACTCCAGCGGAATAGTTGAATTGAAACTCCAGCGGAATAGTTGAATTGAAACTCCAGCGGAATAGTTGAATTGAAACTCCAGCGGAATAGTTGAATTGAAACTCCAGCGGAATAGTTGAATTGAAACTCCAGCGGAATAGTTGAATTGAAACTCCAGCGGAATAGTTGAATTGAAACTCCAGCGGAATAGTTGAATTGAAACTCCAGCGGAATAGTTGAATTGAAACTCCAGCGGAATAGTTGAATTGAAACTCCAGCGGAATAGTTGAATTGAAACTCCAGCGGAATAGTTGAATTGAAACTCCAGCGGAATAGTTGAATTGAAACTCCAGCGGAATAGTTGAATTGAAACTCCAGCGGAATAGTTGAATTGAAACTCCAGCGGAATAGTTGAATTGAAACTCCAGCGGAATAGTTGAATTGAAACTCCAGCGGAATAGTTGAATTGAAACTCCAGCGGAATAGTTGAATTGAAACTCCAGCGGAATAGTTGAATTGAAACTCCAGCGGAATAGTTGAATTGAAACTCCAGCGGAATAGTTGAATTGAAACTCCAGCGGAATAGTTGAATTGAAACTCCAGCGGAATAGTTGAATTGAAACTCCAGCGGAATAGTTGAATTGAAACTCCAGCGGAATAGTTGAATTGAAACTCCAGCGGAATAGTTGAATTGAAACTCCAGCGGAATAGTTGAATTGAAACTCCAGCGGAATAGTTGAATTGAAACTCCAGCGGAATAGTTGAATTGAAACTCCAGCGGAATAGTTGAATTGAAACTCCAGCGGAATAGTTGAATTGAAACTCCAGCGGAATAGTTGAATTGAAACTCCAGCGGAATAGTTGAATTGAAACTCCAGCGGAATAGTTGAATTGAAACTCCAGCGGAATAGTTGAATTGAAACTCCAGCGGAATAGTTGAATTGAAACTCCAGCGGAATAGTTGAATTGAAACTCCAGCGGAATAGTTGAATTGAAACTCCAGCGGAATAGTTGAATTGAAACTCCAGCGGAATAGTTGAATTGAAACTCCAGCGGAATAGTTGAATTGAAACTCCAGCGGAATAGTTGAATTGAAACTCCAGCGGAATAGTTGAATTGAAACTCCAGCGGAATAGTTGAATTGAAACTCCAGCGGAATAGTTGAATTGAAACTCCAGCGGAATAGTTGAATTGAAACTCCAGCGGAATAGTTGAATTGAAACTCCAGCGGAATAGTTGAATTGAAACTCCAGCGGAATAGTTGAATTGAAACTCCAGCGGAATAGTTGAATTGAAACTCCAGTGGAATAGTTGAATTGAAACTCCAGCGGAATAGTTGAATTCAAACTCCAGCGGAATAGTTGAATTGAAACTCCAGCGGAATAGTTGAATTGAAACTCCAGCGGAATAGTTGAATTGAAACTCCAGCGGAATAGTTGAATTGAAACTCCAGCGGAATAGTTGAATTGAAACTCCAGCGGAATAGTTGAATTGACTCCAGCGGAATAGTTGAATTGACTCCAGCGGAATAGTTGAATTGAAACTCCAGCGGAATAGTTGAATTAACTCCAGCGGAATAGTTGAATTGACTCCAGCGGAATAGTTGAATTGAACTCCAGCGGAATAGTTGAATTGAACTCCAGCGGAATAGTTGAATTGAACTCCAGCGGAATAGTTGAATTGAACTCCAGCGGAATAGTTGAATTGAAACTCCAGCGGAATAGTTGAATTGAACCTCCAGCGGAATAGTTGAATTGAACCTCCAGCGGAATAGTTGAATTGAAACTCCAGCGGAATAGTTGAATTGACCTCCAGCGGAATAGTTGAATTGAACCTCCAGCGGAATAGTTGAATTGAACCTCCAGCGGAATAGTTGAATTGAACCTCCAGCGGAATAGTTGAATTGAACCTCCAGCGGAATAGTCGAATTGAACCTCCAGCGGAATAGTTGAATTGAACCTCCAGCGGAATAGTTGAATTGAAACTCCAGCGGAATAGTTGAATTGAAACTCCAGCGGAATAGTTGAATTGAAACTCCAGCGGAATAGTTGAATTGAAACTCCAGCGGAATAGTTGAATTGAAACTCCAGCGGAATAGTTGAATTGAAACTCCAGCGGAATAGTTGAATTGAAACTCCAGCGGAATAGTTGAATTCAAACTCCAGCGGAATAGTTGAATTGAAACTCCAGCGGAATAGTTGAATTGAAACTCCAGAGGAATAGTTGAATTGAAACTCCAGCGGAATAGTTGAATTGAAACTCCAGCGGAATAGTTGAATTGAAACTCCAGCGGAATAGTTGAATTGAAACTCCAGCGGAATAGTTGAATTGAAACTCCAGCGGAATAGTTGAATTGAAACTCCAGCGGAATAGTTGAATTGAAACTCCAGCGGAATAGTTGAATTGAAACTCCAGCGGAATAGTTGAATTGAAACTCCAGCGGAATAGTTGAATTGAAACTCCAGCGGAATAGTTGAATTGAAACTCCAGCGGAATAGTTGAATTGAAACTCCAGCGGAATAGTTGAATTGAAACTCCAGCGGAATAGTTGAATTGAAACTCCAGCGGAATAGTTGAATTGAAACTCCAGCGGAATAGTTGAATTGAAACTCCAGCGGAATAGTTGAATTCAAACTCCAGCGGAATAGTTGAATTGAAACTCCAGCGGAATAGTTGAATTGAAACTCCAGAGGAATAGTTGAATTGAAACTCCAGCGGAATAGTTGAATTGAAACTCCAGCGGAATAGTTGAATTGAAACTCCAGAGGAATAGTTGAATTGAAACTCCAGAGGAATAGTTGAATTGAAACTCCAGCGGAATAGTTGAATTGAAACTCCAGCGGAATAGTTGAATTGAAACTCCAGCGGAATAGTTGAATTGAAACTCCAGCGGAATAGTTGAATTGAAACTCCAGCGGAATAGTTGAATTGAAACTCCAGCGGAATAGTTGAATTGAAACTCCAGCGGAATAGTTGAATTGAAACTCCAGCGGAATAGTTGAATTGAAACTCCAGCGGAATAGTTGAATTCAAACTCCAGCGGAATAGTTGAATTCAAACTCCAGCGGAATAGTTGAATTGAAACTCCAGCGGAATAGTTGAATTGAAACTCCAGCGGAATAGTTGAATTGAAACTCCAGCGGAATAGTTGAATTGAAACTCCAGAGGAATAGTTGAATTGAAACTCCAGCGGAATAGTTGAATTGAAACTCCAGCGGAATAGTTGAATTGAAACTCCAGCGGAATAGTTGAATTGAAACTCCAGCGGAATAGTTGAATTGAAACTCCAGCGGAATAGTTGAATTGAAACTCCAGCGGAATAGTTGAATTGAAACTCCAGCGGAATAGTTGAATTGAAACTCCAGCGGAATAGTTGAATTGAAACTCCAGCGGAATAGTTGAATTGAAACTCCAGCGGAATAGTTGAATTGAAACTCCAGCGGAATAGTTGAATTGAAACTCCAGCGGAATAGTTGAATTGAAACTCCAGCGGAATAGTTGAATTGAAACTCCAGCGGAATAGTTGAATTGAAACTCCAGCGGAATAGTTGAATTGAAACTCCAGCGGAATAGTTGAATTGAAACTCCAGCGGAATAGTTGAATTGAAACTCCAGCGGAATAGTTGAATTGAAACTCCAGCGGAATAGTTGAATTGAAACTCCAGCGGAATAGTTGAATTGACACTCCAGCGGAATAGTTGAATTGAAACTCCAGCGGAATAGTTGAATTGAAACTCCAGCGGAATAGTTGAATTGAAACTCCAGCGGAATAGTTGAATTGAAACTCCAGCGGAATAGTTGAATTGAAACTCCAGCGGAATAGTTGAATTGAAACTCCAGCGGAATAGTTGAATTGAAACTCCAGCGGAATAGTTGAATTGAAACTCCAGCGGAATAGTTGAATTGACACTCCAGCGGAATAGTTGAATTGAAACTCCAGCGGAATAGTTGAATTGAAACTCCAGCGGAATAGTTGAATTGAAACTCCAGCGGAATAGTTGAATTGAAACTCCGGCGGAATAGTTGAATTGAAACTCCAGCGGAATAGTTGAATTGAAACTCCAGCGGAATAGTTGAATTGAAACTCCAGCGGAATAGTTGAATTGAAACTCCAGCGGAATAGTTGAATTGAAACTCCAGCGGAATAGTTGAATTGAAACTCCAGCGGAATAGTTGAATTGAAACTCCAGCGGAATAGTTGAATTGAAACTCCAGCGGAATAGTTGAATTGAAACTCCAGCGGAATAGTTGAATTGAAACTCCAGCGGAATAGTTGAATTGAAACTCCAGCGGAATAGTTGAATTGAAACTCCAGCGGAATAGTTGAATTGAAACTCCAGCGGAATAGTTGAATTGAAACTCCAGCGGAATAGTTGAATTGAAACTCCAGTGGAATAGTTGAATTGAAACTCCAGCGGAATAGTTGAATTCAAACTCCAGCGGAATAGTTGAATTGAAACTCCAGCGGAATAGTTGAATTGAAACTCCAGCGGAATAGTTGAATTGAAACTCCAGCGGAATAGTTGAATTGAAACTCCAGCGGAATAGTTGAATTGAAACTCCAGCGGAATAGTTGAATTGACTCCAGCGGAATAGTTGAATTGATTCCAGCGGAATAGTTGAATTGAAACTCCAGCGGAATAGTTGAATTAACTCCAGCGGAATAGTTGAATTGACTCCAGCGGAATAGTTGAATTGAACTCCAGCGGAATAGTTGAATTGAACTCCAGCGGAATAGTTGAATTGAACTCCAGCGGAATAGTTGAATTGAACTCCAGCGGAATAGTTGAATTGAAACTCCAGCGGAATAGTTGAATTGAACCTCCAGCGGAATAGTTGAATTGAACCTCCAGCGGAATAGTTGAATTGAAACTCCAGCGGAATAGTTGAATTGACCTCCAGCGGAATAGTTGAATTGAACCTCCAGCGGAATAGTTGAATTGAACCTCCAGCGGAATAGTTGAATTGAACCTCCAGCGGAATAGTTGAATTGAACCTCCAGCGGAATAGTCGAATTGAACCTCCAGCGGAATAGTTGAATTGAACCTCCAGCGGAATAGTTGAATTGAAACTCCAGCGGAATAGTTGAATTGAAACTCCAGCGGAATAGTTGAATTGAAACTCCAGCGGAATAGTTGAATTGAAACTCCAGCGGAATAGTTGAATTGAAACTCCAGCGGAATAGTTGAATTGAAACTCCAGCGGAATAGTTGAATTGAAACTCCAGCGGAATAGTTGAATTCAAACTCCAGCGGAATAGTTGAATTGAAACTCCAGCGGAATAGTTGAATTGAAACTCCAGAGGAATAGTTGAATTGAAACTCCAGCGGAATAGTTGAATTGAAACTCCAGCGGAATAGTTGAATTGAAACTCCAGCGGAATAGTTGAATTGAAACTCCAGCGGAATAGTTGAATTGAAACTCCAGCGGAATAGTTGAATTGAAACTCCAGCGGAATAGTTGAATTGAAACTCCAGCGGAATAGTTGAATTGAAACTCCAGCGGAATAGTTGAATTGAAACTCCAGCGGAATAGTTGAATTGAAACTCCAGCGGAATAGTTGAATTGAAACTCCAGCGGAATAGTTGAATTGAAACTCCAGCGGAATAGTTGAATTGAAACTCCAGCGGAATAGTTGAATTGAAACTCCAGCGGAATAGTTGAATTGAAACTCCAGCGGAATAGTTGAATTGAAACTCCAGCGGAATAGTTGAATTCAAACTCCAGCGGAATAGTTGAATTGAAACTCCAGCGGAATAGTTGAATTGAAACTCCAGAGGAATAGTTGAATTGAAACTCCAGCGGAATAGTTGAATTGAAACTCCAGCGGAATAGTTGAATTGAAACTCCAGCGGAATAGTTGAATTGAAACTCCAGCGGAATAGTTGAATTGAAACTCCAGCGGAATAGTTGAATTGAAACTCCAGCGGAATAGTTGAATTGAAACTCCAGCGGAATAGTTGAATTGAAACTCCAGCGGAATAGTTGAATTGAAACTCCAGCGGAATAGTTGAATTGAAACTCCAGCGGAATAGTTGAATTGAAACTCCAGCGGAATAGTTGAATTGAAACTCCAGCGGAATAGTTGAATTGAAACTCCAGCGGAATAGTTGAATTGAAACTCCAGCGGAATAGTTGAATTGAAACTCCAGCGGAATAGTTGAATTGAAACTCCAGCGGAATAGTTGAATTGAAACTCCAGCGGAATAGTTGAATTGAAACTCCAGCGGAATAGTTGAATTGAAACTCCAGCGGAATAGTTGAATTCAAACTCCAGCGGAATAGTTGAATTGAAAACTCCAGCGGAATAGTTGAATTGAACCTCCAGCGGAATAGTTGAATTGAAACTCCAGCGGAATAGTTGAATTGAAACTCCAGCGGAATAGTTGAATTGAAACTCCAGCGGAATAGTTGAATTGAAACTCCAGCGGAATAGTTGAATTGAAACTCCAGCGGAATAGTTGAATTGAAACTCCAGCGGAATAGTTGAATTGAAACTCCAGCGGAATAGTTGAATTGAAACTCCAGCGGAATAGTTGAATTGAAACTCCAGCGGAATAGTTGAATTGAAACTCCAGCGGAATAGTTGAATTGAAACTCCAGCGGAATAGTTGAATTGAAACTCCAGCGGAATAGTTGAATTGAAACTCCAGCGGAATAGTTGAATTGAAACTCCAGCGGAATAGTTGAATTGAAACTCCAGCGGAATAGTTGAACTGAAACTCCAGAGGAATAGTTGAATTGAAACTCCAGCGGAATAGTTGAATTGAAACTCCAGCGGAATAGTTGAATTGAAACTCCAGCGGAATAGTTGAATTGAAACTCCAGCAGAATAGTTGAATTGAAACTCCAGCGGAATAGTTGAATTGAAACTCCAGAGGAATAGTTGAATTGAAACTCCAGCGGAATAGTTGAATTGAACCTCCAGCGGAATAGTTGAATTGAAACTCCAGCGGAATAGTTGAATTGAAACTCCAGCGGAATAGTTGAATTGAAACTCCAGCGGAATAGTTGAATTGAAACTCCAGCGGAATAGTTGAATTGAAACTCCAGCGGAATAGTTGAATTGAAACTCCAGAGGAATAGTTGAATTGAAACTCCAGAGGAATAGTTGAATTGAAACTCCAGCGGAATAGTTGAATTGAAACTCCAGCGGAATAGTTGAATTGAAACTCCAGCGGAATAGTTGAATTGAAACTCCAGCGGAATAGTTGAATTGAAACTCCAGCGGAATAGTTGAATTGAAACTCCAGCGGAATAGTTGAATTGAAACTCCAGCGGAATAGTTGAATTGAAACTCCAGCGGAATAGTTGAATTGAAACTCCAGCGGAATAGTTGAATTGAAACTCCAGCGGAATAGTTGAATTGAAACTCCAGCGGAATAGTTGAATTGAAACTCCAGCGGAATAGTTGAATTGAAACTCCAGCGGAATAGTTGAATTGAAACTCCAGCGGAATAGTTGAATTGAAACTCCAGCGGAATAGTTGAATTGAAAACTCCAGCGGAATAGTTGAATTGAAACTCCAGCGGAATAGTTGAATTGAAACTCCAGCGGAATAGTTGAATTGAAACTCCAGCGGAATAGTTGAATTGAAACTCCAGCGGAATAGTTGAATTGAAACTCCAGCGGAATAGTTGAATTGAAACTCCAGCGGAATAGTTGAATTGAAACTCCAGCGGAATAGTTGAATTGAAACTCCAGCGGAATAGTTGAATTGAAACTCCAGCGGAATAGTTGAATTGAAACTCCAGCGGAATAGTTGAATTGAAACTCCAGCGGAATAGTTGAATTGAAACTCCAGCGGAATAGTTGAATTGAAACTCCAGCGGAATAGTTGAATTGAAACTCCAGCGGAATAGTTGAATTGAAACTCCAGCGGAATAGTTGAATTGAAACTCCAGCGGAATAGTTGAATTGAAACTCCAGCGGAATAGTTGAATTGAAACTCCAGCGGAATAGTTGAATTGAAACTCCAGCGGAATAGTTGAATTGAAACTCCAGCGGAATAGTTGAATTGAAACTCCAGCGGAATAGTTGAATTGAAACTCCAGCGGAATAGTTGAATTGAAACTCCAGCGGAATAGTTGAATTGAAACTCCAGCGGAATAGTTGAATTGAAACTCCAGCGGAATAGTTGAATTGAAACTCCAGCGGAATAGTTGAATTGAAACTCCAGCGGAATAGTTGAATTGAAACTCCAGCGGAATAGTTGAATTGAAACTCCAGCGGAATAGTTGAATTGAAACTCCAGCGGAATAGTTGAATTGAAACTCCAGCGGAATAGTTGAATTGAAACTCCAGCGGAATAGTTGAATTGAAACTCCAGCGGAATAGTTGAATTGAAACTCCAGCGGAATAGTTGAATTGAAACTCCAGCGGAATAGTTGAATTGAAACTCCAGCGGAATAGTTGAATTGAAACTCCAGCGGAATAGTTGAATTGAAACTCCAGCGGAATAGTTGAATTGAAACTCCAGCGGAATAGTTGAATTGAAACTCCAGCGGAATAGTTGAATTGAAACTCCAGCGGAATAGTTGAATTGAAACTCCAGCGGAATAGTTGAATTGAAACTCCAGCGGAATAGTTGAATTGAAACTCCAGCGGAATAGTTGAATTGAAACTCCAGCGGAATAGTTGAATTGAAACTCCAGCGGAATAGTTGAATTGAAACTCCAGCGGAATAGTTGAATTGAAACTCCAGCGGAATAGTTGAATTGAAACTCCAGCGGAATAGTTGAATTGAAACTCCAGCGGAATAGTTGAATTGAAACTCCAGCGGAATAGTTGAATTGAAACTCCAGCGGAATAGTTGAATTGAAACTCCAGCGGAATAGTTGAATTGAAACTCCAGCGAATAGTTGAATTGAAACTCCAGCGGAATAGTTGAATTGAAACTCCAGCGGAATAGTTGAATTGAAACTCCAGCGGAATAGTTGAATTGAAACTCCAGCGGAATAGTTGAATTGAAACTCCAGCGGAATAGTTGAATTGAAACTCCAGCGGAATAGTTGAATTGAAACTCCAGCGGAATAGTTGAATTGAAACTCCAGCGGAATAGTTGAATTGAAACTCCAGCGGAATAGTTGAATTGAAACTCCAGCGGAATAGTTGAATTGAAACTCCAGCGGAATAGTTGAATTGAAACTCCAGCGGAATAGTTGAATTGAAACTCCAGCGGAATAGTTGAATTGAAACTCCAGCGGAATAGTTGAATTGAAACTCCAGCGGAATAGTTGAATTGAAACTCCAGCGGAATAGTTGAATTGAAACTCCAGCGGAATAGTTGAATTGAAACTCCAGCGGAATAGTTGAATTGAAACTCCAGAGGAATAGTTGAATTGAAACTCCAGCGGAATAGTTGAATTGAAACTCCAGCGGAATAGTTGAATTGAAACTCCAGCGGAATAGTTGAATTGAAACTCCAGCGGAATAGTTGAATTGAAACTCCAGCGGAATAGTTGAATTGAAACTCCAGCGGAATAGTTGAATTGAAACTCCAGCGGAATAGTTGAATTGAAACTCCAGCGGAATAGTTGAATTGAAACTCCAGCGGAATAGTTGAATTGAAACTCCAGCGGAATAGTTGAATTGAAACTCCAGCGGAATAGTTGAATTGAAACTCCAGCGGAATAGTTGAATTGAAACTCCAGCGGAATAGTTGAATTGAAACTCCAGCGGAATAGTTGAATTGAAACTCCAGCGGAATAGTTGAATTGAAACTCCAGCGGAATAGTTGAATTGAAACTCCAGCGGAATAGTTGAATTGAAACTCCAGCGGAATAGTTGAATTGAAACTCCAGCGGAATAGTTGAATTGAAACTCCAGCGGAATAGTTGAATTGAAACTCCAGCGGAATAGTTGAATTGAAACTCCAGCGGAATAGTTGAATTGAAACTCCAGCGGAATAGTTGAATTGAAACTCCAGCGGAATAGTTGAATTGAAACTCCAGCGGAATAGTTGAATTGAAACTCCAGCGGAATAGTTGAATTGAAACTCCAGCGGAATAGTTGAATTGAAACTCCAGCGGAATAGTTGAATTGAAACTCCAGCGGAATAGTTGAATTGAAACTCCAGCGGAATAGTTGAATTGAAACTCCAGCGGAATAGTTGAATTGAAACTCCAGCGGAATAGTTGAATTGAAACTCCAGCGGAATAGTTGAATTGAAACTCCAGCGGAATAGTTGAATTGAAACTCCAGCGGAATAGTTGAATTGAAACTCCAGCGGAATAGTTGAATTGAAACTCCAGCGGAATAGTTGAATTGAAACTCCAGCGGAATAGTTGAATTGAAACTCCAGCGGAATAGTTGAATTGAAACTCCAGCGGAATAGTTGAATTGAAACTCCAGCGGAATAGTTGAATTGAAACTCCAGCGGAATAGTTGAATTGAAACTCCAGCGGAATAGTTGAATTGAAACTCCAGCGGAATAGTTGAATTGAAACTCCAGCGGAATAGTTGAATTGAAACTCCAGCGGAATAGTTGAATTGAAACTCCAGCGGAATAGTTGAATTGAAACTCCAGCGGAATAGTTGAATTGAAACTCCAGCGGAATAGTTGAATTGAAACTCCAGCGGAATAGTTGAATTGAAACTCCAGCGGAATAGTTGAATTGAAACTCCAGCGGAATAGTTGAATTGAAACTCCAGCGGAATAGTTGAATTGAAACTCCAGCGGAATAGTTGAATTGAAACTCCAGCGGAATAGTTGAATTGAAACTCCAGCGGAATAGTTGAATTGAAACTCCAGCGGAATAGTTGAATTGAAACTCCAGCGGAATAGTTGAATTGAAACTCCAGCGGAATAGTTGAATTGAAACTCCAGCGGAATAGTTGAATTGAAACTCCAGCGGAATAGTTGAATTGAAACTCCAGCGGAATAGTTGAATTGAAACTCCAGCGGAATAGTTGAATTGAAACTCCAGCGGAATAGTTGAATTGAAACTCCAGCGGAATAGTTGAATTGAAACTCCAGCGGAATAGTTGAATTGAAACTCCAGCGGAATAGTTGAATTGAAACTCCAGCGGAATAGTTGAATTGAAACTCCAGCGGAATAGTTGAATTGAAACTCCAGCGGAATAGTTGAATTGAAACTCCAGCGGAATAGTTGAATTGAAACTCCAGCGGAATAGTTGAATTGAAACTCCAGCGGAATAGTTGAATTGAAACTCCAGCGGAATAGTTGAATTGAAACTCCAGCGGAATAGTTGAATTGAAACTCCAGCGGAATAGTTGAATTGAAACTCCAGCGGAATAGTTGAATTGAAACTCCAGCGGAATAGTTGAATTGAAACTCCAGCGGAATAGTTGAATTGAAACTCCAGCGGAATAGTTGAATTGAAACTCCAGCGGAATAGTTGAATTGAAACTCCAGCGGAATAGTTGAATTGAAACTCCAGCGGAATAGTTGAATTGAAACTCCAGCGGAATAGTTGAATTGAAACTCCAGCGGAATAGTTGAATTGAAACTCCAGCGGAATAGTTGAATTGAAACTCCAGCGGAATAGTTGAATTGAAACTCCAGCGGAATAGTTGAATTGAAACTCCAGCGGAATAGTTGAATTGAAACTCCAGCGGAATAGTTGAATTGAAACTCCAGCGGAATAGTTGAATTGAAACTCCAGCGGAATAGTTGAATTGAAACTCCAGCGGAATAGTTGAATTGAAACTCCAGCGGAATAGTTGAATTGAAACTCCAGCGGAATAGTTGAATTGAAACTCCAGCGGAATAGTTGAATTGAAACTCCAGCGGAATAGTTGAATTGAAACTCCAGCGGAATAGTTGAATTGAAACTCCAGCGGAATAGTTGAATTGAAACTCCAGCGGAATAGTTGAATTGAAACTCCAGCGGAATAGTTGAATTGAAACTCCAGCGGAATAGTTGAATTGAAACTCCAGCGGAATAGTTGAATTGAAACTCCAGCGGAATAGTTGAATTGAAACTCCAGCGGAATAGTTGAATTGAAACTCCAGCGGAATAGTTGAATTGAAACTCCAGCGGAATAGTTGAATTGAAACTCCAGCGGAATAGTTGAATTGAAACTCCAGCGGAATAGTTGAATTGAAACTCCAGCGGAATAGTTGAATTGAAACTCCAGCGGAATAGTTGAATTGAAACTCCAGCGGAATAGTTGAATTGAAACTCCAGCGGAATAGTTGAATTGAAACTCCAGCGGAATAGTTGAATTGAAACTCCAGCGGAATAGTTGAATTGAAACTCCAGCGGAATAGTTGAATTGAAACTCCAGCGGAATAGTTGAATTGAAACTCCAGCGGAATAGTTGAATTGAAACTCCAGCGGAATAGTTGAATTGAAACTCCAGCGGAATAGTTGAATTGAAACTCCAGCGGAATAGTTGAATTGAAACTCCAGCGGAATAGTTGAATTGAAACTCCAGCGGAATAGTTGAATTGAAACTCCAGCGGAATAGTTGAATTGAAACTCCAGCGGAATAGTTGAATTGAAACTCCAGCGGAATAGTTGAATTGAAACTCCAGCGGAATAGTTGAATTGAAACTCCAGCGGAATAGTTGAATTGAAACTCCAGCGGAATAGTTGAATTGAAACTCCAGCGGAATAGTTGAATTGAAACTCCAGCGGAATAGTTGAATTGAAACTCCAGCGGAATAGTTGAATTGAAACTCCAGCGGAATAGTTGAATTGAAACTCCAGCGGAATAGTTGAATTGAAACTCCAGCGGAATAGTTGAATTGAAACTCCAGCGGAATAGTTGAATTGAAACTCCAGCGGAATAGTTGAATTGAAACTCCAGCGGAATAGTTGAATTGAAACTCCAGCGGAATAGTTGAATTGAAACTCCAGCGGAATAGTTGAATTGAAACTCCAGCGGAATAGTTGAATTGAAACTCCAGCGGAATAGTTGAATTGAAACTCCAGCGGAATAGTTGAATTGAAACTCCAGCGGAATAGTTGAATTGAAACTCCAGCGGAATAGTTGAATTGAAACTCCAGCGGAATAGTTGAATTGAAACTCCAGCGGAATAGTTGAATTGAAACTCCAGCGGAATAGTTGAATTGAAACTCCAGCGGAATAGTTGAATTGAAACTCCAGCGGAATAGTTGAATTGAAACTCCAGCGGAATAGTTGAATTGAAACTCCAGCGGAATAGTTGAATTGAAACTCCAGCGGAATAGTTGAATTGAAACTCCAGCGGAATAGTTGAATTGAAACTCCAGCGGAATAGTTGAATTGAAACTCCAGCGGAATAGTTGAATTGAAACTCCAGCGGAATAGTTGAATTGAAACTCCAGCGGAATAGTTGAATTGAAACTCCAGCGGAATAGTTGAATTGAAACTCCAGCGGAATAGTTGAATTGAAACTCCAGCGGAATAGTTGAATTGAAACTCCAGCGGAATAGTTGAATTGAAACTCCAGCGGAATAGTTGAATTGAAACTCCAGCGGAATAGTTGAATTGAAACTCCAGCGGAATAGTTGAATTGAAACTCCAGCGGAATAGTTGAATTGAAACTCCAGCGGAATAGTTGAATTGAAACTCCAGCGGAATAGTTGAATTGAAACTCCAGCGGAATAGTTGAATTGAAACTCCAGCGGAATAGTTGAATTGAAACTCCAGCGGAATAGTTGAATTGAAACTCCAGCGGAATAGTTGAATTGAAACTCCAGCGGAATAGTTGAATTGAAACTCCAGCGGAATAGTTGAATTGAAACTCCAGCGGAATAGTTGAATTGAAACTCCAGCGGAATAGTTGAATTGAAACTCCAGCGGAATAGTTGAATTGAAACTCCAGCGGAATAGTTGAATTGAAACTCCAGCGGAATAGTTGAATTGAAACTCCAGCGGAATAGTTGAATTGAAACTCCAGCGGAATAGTTGAATTGAAACTCCAGCGGAATAGTTGAATTGAAACTCCAGCGGAATAGTTGAATTGAAACTCCAGCGGAATAGTTGAATTGAAACTCCAGCGGAATAGTTGAATTGAAACTCCAGCGGAATAGTTGAATTGAAACTCCAGCGGAATAGTTGAATTGAAACTCCAGCGGAATAGTTGAATTGAAACTCCAGCGGAATAGTTGAATTGAAACTCCAGCGGAATAGTTGAATTGAAACTCCAGCGGAATAGTTGAATTGAAACTCCAGCGGAATAGTTGAATTGAAACTCCAGCGGAATAGTTGAATTGAAACTCCAGCGGAATAGTTGAATTGAAACTCCAGCGGAATAGTTGAATTGAAACTCCAGCGGAATAGTTGAATTGAAACTCCAGCGGAATAGTTGAATTGAAACTCCAGCGGAATAGTTGAATTGAAACTCCAGCGGAATAGTTGAATTGAAACTCCAGCGGAATAGTTGAATTGAAACTCCAGCGGAATAGTTGAATTCAAACTCCAGCGGAATAGTTGAATTGAAACTCCAGCGGAATAGTTGAATTGAAACTCCAGCGGAATAGTTGAATTGAAACTCCAGCGGAATAGTTGAATTGAAACTCCAGCGGAATAGTTGAATTGAAACTCCAGCGGAATAGTTGAATTGAAACTCCAGCGGAATAGTTGAATTGAAACTCCAGCGGAATAGTTGAATTGAAACTCCAGCGGAATAGTTGAATTGAAACTCCAGCGGAATAGTTGAATTGAAACTCCAGCGGAATAGTTGAATTGAAACTCCAGCGGAATAGTTGAATTGAAACTCCAGCGGAATAGTTGAATTGAAACTCCAGCGGAATAGTTGAATTGAAACTCCAGCGGAATAGTTGAATTGAAACTCCAGCGGAATAGTTGAATTGAAACTCCAGCGGAATAGTTGAATTGAAACTCCAGCGGAATAGTTGAATTGAAACTCCAGCGGAATAGTTGAATTGAAACTCCAGCGGAATAGTTGAATTGAAACTCCAGCGGAATAGTTGAATTGAAACTCCAGCGGAATAGTTGAATTGAAACTCCAGCGGAATAGTTGAATTGAAACTCCAGCGGAATAGTTGAATTGAAACTCCAGCGGAATAGTTGAATTGAAACTCCAGCGGAATAGTTGAATTGAAACTCCAGCGGAATAGTTGAATTGAAACTCCAGCGGAATAGTTGAATTGAAACTCCAGCGGAATAGTTGAATTGAAACTCCAGCGGAATAGTTGAATTGAAACTCCAGCGGAATAGTTGAATTGAAACTCCAGCGGAATAGTTGAATTGAAACTCCAGCGGAATAGTTGAATTGAAACTCCAGCGGAATAGTTGAATTGAAACTCCAGCGGAATAGTTGAATTGAAACTCCAGCGGAATAGTTGAATTGAAACTCCAGCGGAATAGTTGAATTGAAAACTCCAGCGGAATAGTTGAATTGAAACTCCAGCGGAATAGTTGAATTGAAACTCCAGCGGAATAGTTGAATTGAAACTCCAGCGGAATAGTTGAATTGAAACTCCAGCGGAATAGTTGAATTGAAACTCCAGCGGAATAGTTGAATTGAAACTCCAGCGGAATAGTTGAATTGAAACTCCAGCGGAATAGTTGAATTGAAACTCCAGCGGAATAGTTGAATTGAAACTCCAGCGGAATAGTTGAATTGAAACTCCAGCGGAATAGTTGAATTGAAACTCCAGCGGAATAGTTGAATTGAAACTCCAGCGGAATAGTTGAATTGAAACTCCAGCGGAATAGTTGAATTGAAACTCCAGCGGAATAGTTGAATTGAAACTCCAGCGGAATAGTTGAATTGAAACTCCAGCGGAATAGTTGAATTGAAACTCCAGCGGAATAGTTGAATTGAAACTCCAGCGGAATAGTTGAATTGAAACTCCAGCGGAATAGTTGAATTGAAACTCCAGCGGAATAGTTGAATTGAAACTCCAGCGGAATAGTTGAATTGAAACTCCAGCGGAATAGTTGAATTGAAACTCCAGCGGAATAGTTGAATTGAAACTCCAGCGGAATAGTTGAATTGAAACTCCAGCGGAATAGTTGAATTGAAACTCCAGCGGAATAGTTGAATTGAAACTCCAGCGGAATAGTTGAATTGAAACTCCAGCGGAATAGTTGAATTGAAACTCCAGCGGAATAGTTGAATTGAAACTCCAGCGGAATAGTTGAATTGAAACTCCAGCGGAATAGTTGAATTGAAACTCCAGCGGAATAGTTGAATTGAAACTCCAGCGGAATAGCTGAATTGAAACTCCAGCGGAATAGTTGAATTGAAACTCCAGAGGAATAGTTGAATTGAAACTCCAGCGGAATAGTTGAATTGAAACTCCAGCGGAATAGTTGAATTGAAACTCCAGCGGAATAGTTGAATTGAAACTCCAGCGGAATAGTTGAATTGAAACTCCAGCGGAATAGTTGAATTGAAACTCCAGCGGAATAGTTGAATTGAAACTCCAGCGGAATAGTTGAATTGAAACTCCAGCGGAATAGTTGAATTGAAACTCCAGCGGAATAGTTGAATTGAAACTCCAGCGGAATAGTTGAATTGAAACTCCAGCGGAATAGTTGAATTGAAACTCCAGCGGAATAGTTGAATTGAAACTCCAGCGGAATAGTTGAATTGAAACTCCAGCGGAATAGTTGAATTGAAACTCCAGCGGAATAGTTGAATTGAAACTCCAGCGGAATAGTTGAATTGAAACTCCAGCGGAATAGTTGAATTGACACTCCAGCGGAATAGTTGAATTGAAACTCCAGCGGAATAGTTGAATTGAAACTCCAGCGGAATAGTTGAATTGAAACTCCAGCGGAATAGTTGAATTGAAACTCCAGCGGAATAGTTGAATTGAAACTCCAGCGGAATAGTTGAATTGAAACTCCAGCGGAATAGTTGAATTGAAACTCCAGCGGAATAGTTGAATTGAAACTCCAGCGGAATAGTTGAATTGAAACTCCAGCGGAATAGTTGAATTGAAACTCCAGCGGAATAGTTGAATTGAAACTCCAGCGGAATAGTTGAATTGAAACTCCAGCGGAATAGTTGAATTGAAACTCCAGCGGAATAGTTGAATTGAAACTCCAGCGGAATAGTTGAATTGAAACTCCAGCGGAATAGTTGAATTGAAACTCCAGCGGAATAGTTGAATTGAAACTCCAGCGGAATAGTTGAATTGAAACTCCAGCGGAATAGTTGAATTGACTCCAGCGGAATAGTTGAATTGACTCCAGCGGAATAGTTGAATTGAAACTCCAGCGGAATAGTTGAATTAACTCCAGCGGAATAGTTGAATTGACTCCAGCGGAATAGTTGAATTGAACTCCAGCGGAATAGTTGAATTGAACTCCAGCGGAATAGTTGAATTGAACTGCAGCGGAATAGTTGAATTGAACTCCAGCGGAATAGTTGAATTGAAACTCCAGCGGAATAGTTGAATTGAACCTCCAGCGGAATAGTTGAATTGAAACTCCAGCGGAATAGTTGAATTGAACTCCAGCAGAATAGTTGAATTGAACCTCCAGCGGAATAGTTGAATTGAACCTCCAGCGGAATAGTTGAATTGAACCTCCAGCGGAATAGTTGAATTGAACCTCCAGCGGAATAGTTGAATTGAACCTCCAGCGGAATAGTTGAATTGAACCTCCAGCGGAATAGTTGAATTGAACCTCCAGCGGAATAGTTGAATTGAACCTCCAGCGGAATAGTTGAATTGAACTCTCCAGCGGAATAGTTGAATTGAACTTTGGTGCATGTCAACCCTAACTCTAGACCTGAATTATTGAGATTGGGAGTGCACTGTACATTTTTTAGCGTCTCCAGCGGAATAGTTGAATTGAACTTTGGTGCATGTCAACCCTAACTCTAGACCTGAATTATTGAGATTGGGAGTGCACTGTACATTTTTTAGCGTCTCCAGCGGAATAGTTGAATTGAACTTTGGTGCATGTCAACCCTAACTCTAGACCTGAATTATTGAGATTGGGAGTGCACTGTACATTTTTTAGCGTCTCCAGCGGAATAGTTGAATTGAACTTTGGTGCATGTCAACCCTAACTCTAGACCTGAATTATTGAGATTGGGAGTGCACTGTACATTTTTTAGCGTCTCCAGCGGAATAGTTGAATTGAACTTTGGTGCATGTCAACCCTAACTCTAGACCTGAATTATTGAGATTGGGAGTGCACTGTACATTTTTTAGCGTCTCCAGCGGAATAGTTGAATTGAACTTTGGTGCATGTCAACCCTAACTCTAGACCTGAATTATTGAGATTGGGAGTGCACTGTACATTTTTTAGCGTCTCCAGCGGAATAGTTGAATTGAACTTTGGTGCATGTCAACCCTAACTCTAGACCTGAATTATTGAGATTGGGAGTGCACTGTACATTTTTTAGCGTCTCCAGCGGAATAGTTGAATTGAACTTTGGTGCATGTCAACCCTAACTCTAGACCTGAATTATTGAGATTGGGAGTGCACTGTACATTTTTTAGCGACTCCAGCGGAATAGTTGAATTGAACTTTGGTGCATGTCAACCCTAACTCTAGACCTGAATTATTGAGATTGGGAGTGCACTGTACATTTTTTAGCGTCCTGCTATCTGTGCTTTATACTATTTCGCTCCGAAGTTGATAAGGGGACTACTCGTCCCGAAACGCGTACTGTTGTTTGGACACTCGTCACACTGCGCCGAATCCGGACACTGGTTTGAGTCTTGCTGCACGCTGACTTGCTGGGTCTGAGGGTATTTCCGAGACCAACTGATTTTTGTGAATTGTGGAATTTTCTGGTCATACTGATGCCTGCGAAGCAGAAGTGGAATGTGAGTTCTGTCCCAACATCTGCCAAGAGATCGGTGGTGGATTATTTGAAGGCCAAAGAGAAATTGGAGTTCAAGAATCTGGCAAAGCTGAAACTCGAGTACCACCGTGATCACTCTTTTCACCCGCAACTGACATCGCTTCGAGATGGTTCTGATATTATTCAAGTGGCCATTGCTGAGGAAGCACAGAAAGCGATTCACGTTTCGTTGCATGCCAAAAAGCTCGAATTGATTGAGAAGGAACTTCAAGAAATGCAGCTGGGGACACAATCACAGTTGCAGGTGGCAAAACAAGCTATTGATAAGAGCATTGTGGAGCAACAACAAGAGACGAAGTTGTGGTATTCGATGGAAACGAATCTCATGCAAGATATGGAAGTGGACCCTGATGTGGATCACAGCGACATCAAGATTGCAGCCACCAAACAGATCATCCTTGCCACGCAACAAATTCGATATGCAGCAAGTACTAAGTGGGAAAAGTGGCAGCAATTTGAGATTGATAAAGTCACTCGACACAACACACGAGTACAGCAAGCAGAAGTGAGCAAGGAAATTCTACGGGAAGAGATTCAAAGAGGCTTGTCCATTGAGGACCAGATTGCGAACTTACGAGCTCAAGTTCAGAAATCTTTGATACTGCAAGATCCTCAGGGACAAAAAGGCAATCAACAGAGGCAACCAAGGTCCCCTCGACATCAGGAACGTGCAGAAAGTCGCTCAAATTCGAAGTCCAGACCAACCTCTAATCGACGTAACAAGGCAAAAAACGATCAGGGACGGCGCCGACGATCATCAAGCAAATCCAAAAACAAAGAGACATTGAGCCAGTCCCAGAATATTTCCAAAGGAGGCAAAAGAGGCGGCTCCAACAAACGCAGAGCAAGTCACAGGAACACCAGTTCTCATCAGTCCAAAAAGAGAAGAGGAAGCAAAGAACAAAAAGATGGAAACAACAGCGGCCGAAAAAAGTGAGGATCAAGCCGTGTGCGGATGAACCGATGAAAGTTCAATCACTGCATGGTGATCATGTTCAAGATCCTCCAGCTTTTTTGAAGCTACTGATCAGCATGGGACCGAAATATGTCCCCCATAATTCACCATTAAATGTTCTGCGCAAACAACTCTCTGCCCTACACACAGAATTCAAACAATTGACCCGGGTTATTTCCTGGAGTGCATTTTTGGCAAACTGTGTGCATGACACGGACAATGACAATTTGCGTTTGGGTTTTCCTTATTCTTCATTTTAT
The DNA here is from genome assembly GCA_964036045.1 of Eutreptiella sp. 'Long Island Sound 2002'. Classification (NCBI taxonomy): domain Eukaryota; phylum Euglenozoa; class Euglenophyceae; order Eutreptiales; family Eutreptiaceae; genus Eutreptiella; species Eutreptiella sp. 'Long Island Sound 2002'. Next base: position 3,379 of record CAXIWF010001360.1, on the reverse strand, counting down.
CCTTCCTCAGGCAAGGATCTGACGCCGGATGTAATTGACCAGTTGGGTCACATTCACACCGCAATTGAGCAATCGGTGAACCGGCAGCATGATCACTGTCTATTGGCATTAGAACGAGAGCTTACACGCCCTCATCAGCGTACAGGTATCAGCTTCAAAGCAGACTTGCTTCGAGATTATCTAAGGCATCATGTTCTGGTTTCTGCAGATAAAGATGCATCATTTGTCATAATGACTGTACAGTGTTATCAGACTGAAGTCTCTTTCAATATGGCTACGATACACAAAACTGGTCATCCAGTGTACAAATGTCTGGGTACTGATGAACCCTCACAGCAGGAACACTGGCAGAAAGAGGGCTTACATTGGCAAAATCATCTGATTCAAGTGTTGGAACAGTTTTACGACAAATTGGCTGACCCTATGCGGAATGCGTTGGTCAAGTTCCTGCACACTTTCCACGATCCTCTGTTAGCCAAATTTTATTTATTGATGAAAACTCACAAAGGTCTGCACCTTCGGCCTGATGGCCGTTGGCCTTCTAGACCTATTGTGGGTCTTTACCAATGGGCCACAACTCCGGTCTCCAAGCTTTTATGTATACTGGGGACCATTTTGTTGAAGTGTGACCGATGGGAGTCACCCTTGGAGACCCCATTAAAGGATGCTCTGGATCTGATTTCTCGAGTACACACTTATATGGATTCGCATTCACCTGGTGATATTGCCCTTACGACGTACGATTTTGATGCGCTGCACACTAATTTGACCCCTACAGATGTTTCAAAAGCCTGCAAACATTGGCGGAGATGGTACCTGGAGCTGTACGACCCATTAGATCTCTTAACTGATGAAGAGAAATCATTTGCGAGATATATGTTTTCGTCTGTTTCAAGCGAAGACTTTTTGTTATTTTCGGCCTGGTTTCCCTTCCTTGATTGGCAGTACGATGTGACGCTATCCTTAGCGGAGTTAGTTTTGTTGATAGTCATGAAACACAATGTATTCTTGGCCCCAGGACTAGGCATTTATATTCAGATGATAGGATTTGCGATGGGGACCAACTGTGCTGCGGTTTGGGCGAATCTGATTTTGAAGTTTTATGAAAAAACAGCACAATGCAATGGCGCCCAAAAACCAGATTGCCTTTTGACTCGATTTATCGATGATGCTTGTGTCATTCATTTAAAGCTGGATACACAGTTGCTTCAAGCTTATTTGCATCAAATTTATCTACAGCACTTGACTTTTGAGATTTTGAAGCTTGGTCAGGCTAAAGATGTCTCACTGTTGGATCTCAAGTTTATTTCATTGTCTCCATTGATTCATACTGTGCACTTTAAACCGACCCACAGTTGTGGCTATATTCCGTTTGCATCAAATACTCCTGTGCATTACAAAACCAAATATATTCGAGGTGAGTGTATCAGATACTTGCGCCTGAATAACCTCCAGATTGGGTTTGAGAATTGTTGTAAACGATTGAAGGGTGCCCTTATGAGACTGAGAGTGCCACAGAAATATTGGGATCCAATGCCTCTGCACTGGCATGATAAGACACGGTTCATGAAGCAAAAACAAAGGACATCACAAGTAGTTCATGTTTTGCGTGTACCATATCATGCCTCTTTGCGCATGCGTTATAATTGGTTCGTGACCAACATCGGTTCTTCCATCTCTCAATATGTGCCGAACTTGAAATTGCGCACTGTTTTCAAGCCAATGCGTACATTACGTGCCAGTTTTCAAACTTGGCGAACACGTACTTTAACTTGGACTGCTGAGATCCAACGTGATTTGACTGGGATCTCAACATTGTTGGAGGTCGCCAATGAACTGGATCACACAGATGGCAACCAACAGTAGTGATGACTCTGGGATAGCGTACTCCAGCGGAATAGTTGAATTGAACTTTGGTGCATGTCAACCCTAACTCTAGACCTGAATTATTGAGATTGGGAGTGCACTGTACATTTTTTAGCGTCCTGCTATCTGTGCTTTATACTATTTCGCTCCGAAGTTGATAAGGGGACTACTCGTCCCGAAACGCGTACTGTTGTTTGGACACTCGTCACACTGCGCCGAATCCGGACACTGGTTTGAGTCTTGCTGCACGCTGACTTGCTGGGTCTGAGGGTATTTCCGAGACCAACTGATTTTTGTGAATTGCGAAAAATGGGTTATGCCGGCTGCATGGGGTTGGTCACATGGGCTGAGCAGGTGTCCCGGGCAGCTTTTGCATCAATGGCCAGGGCCTCCAACACTGGGAGCACAGAGAGTAGCGCGTCAGCCGGTAGACAGCGAACTCACCTGCAACCGGCTGTCCTGGTGAATAATGGTTGTGTACATTTGGCTGCCTTGCGCCTTGAAGCATGAATGGGTGTCGTTGTTGTCCATGACCTGTTGGAGCCCATCTTCTCCGGGGCATGGGTTGGCCCAGCCATTGCCAGTGTATGCCAAGTCCATGTGTGCGCAGATGTGGATCTCCTTTATCCGGGACCGTGGGCAGATGGCCGTCAAGAGTGGGCAGGCTGTATCGGGCTTTCCTTGGCCCCAAGGATCCCCCTGGGGGGGGGGGGGCATTTCGGGTCCTGGTACACCCCTGCCAACCCACACACCCATCCACATCAGAACAATTTTCCTCGGGGGAAATAATAAAACTTATTAGAGGGGCCCGAAATTGGGGGCCAATTTTAAGTCCACTTGCTATTTTTTTTTTGGGCCTCTGACCCATCCTCGGGAGTGGGGGTTTGTTGCCTCTAAGAATGGCCTGCGCCCCTTGGGCAAGCACGGCCAAAGGCAGCAAAAGGACGGTCACATGGGGATCCCACGCTCAGACAAGGCCATGCCTGTGTGCGACCCGCAGGCACACGGTTTTCGGGGGGAAGGCTGGTCCGCCCGCAGGGACTTTGGCTTCCAATCACATCAAAACAAACCGCGGGTTGCAGTGTCAAAGTAAACTGCTGTGATGAGCACCAACAGCTCTTCATAGGAATGAGCGAGTCCCTCTTTCTAACTAGGACCGGCTGGCAAACGCGTCTTCTACTTGCTTTTGGTGCTGTCCGGCACCATCGACAACTGTGCAAGATTGTTCCGGAACTTCAGACTCATTGTCTCATTGCTGTCGTCACATGTCGTTACAGTGGACCATTGCATTGAGGATTTAGGCGGTGTGGAATTGCCCCCTGCAATGTGCGGGTTCTAAGAGTGTTGCTTCTTACGTACCTCTGGGTGTTCAAAACAGGTCATACGGTGGCTTGCACAGGCACAATTCCGCACTTCCCCTCAAAAAATGCTGGGAAAATTACGCCCCAATTTGAAATACGGAATTTCCCTGTGGAATAAACCCCACGCGGACCCCCCCCCCCCCCGGAACTGT